>JADDOH010002040.1:0-274516 GCA_016648135.1 Agrypnia vestita | reverse complement strand
TCGCAGAGGTTTTTTGCATGTGTTGCATGCGCGTTCCTTAAGAGACTCTTATACGTCTAATATTGGCATTAGTTGATAATATTCCCGTTCAAAATGTTGCTAGTGTCGCTTGAAAGTGTATTATTTGTTACAAAATAGATGATCTCGAAATATATAATACTATAATACGAAATAAAAAAGTGCAATCTTTAAAGCCTGGCTTTTCGATTGTATAATGCTACGCGCGTTAGTTACCCTTTTTATATGAACTCAAGTTTTGCAAGTTCAACAATTTGAAAATGATACCTTTTTTGAAAACTTCTTCACGCCAGGAGAAATAGAGATGTACATTTAATTTTTAATCATTATTTAACACTGTAAGGTAAAATACATTATTTTATTTTATACTCGTATTTGGCGTGGAAAATTTTTGAATATACCTATGTAGTTGATTAAAATATTTTAAATATTTTAATCAACTACATAGGTATATGCAAAATTTAAAAAAAAATCAAAACTTAAAATCCTTCAAAAGTAAAATAAAAAAATAAACAGTATAAGGGCTAGTCCAAATGTTCAAGCAACTACGTCTTAATATAAATGGTTATGGGATATGTGAGTTTAAAATTTGAATTTTTTTTATTTTTTGAATTATCTTCTGTAATAAGTAAGACTATCATGAATGTAACTTATATCGAATATTTAAAAAACATTTGAATTAATACAAGTCAAATAAAATTAACACAACTTTGGAAAAAATATGTTTATCAAACTTCTGCAAGGTTTTGATCATTTTATTTTTTTGAAGTTTTTTATTACTCTGTAAACGTTATTTACTATATAAAATATGTTCTCTACTCTATAACGTAACCACTCTATACTATCTCTATAAACATACTCTATAAACGTTTAATAGAAGAAAATTTAGTCTTAATATTAGTATACTGTTGCTTGAACATTTTCGGCTCATTAATTGGACAGGAATCTACTTGTAGTGTTTTGGACTAGATTTTTTACACCCTATATAAGACAAACTCCTCATTAATTTCCAATTATATTTCATTTCTCATTTAAATAATAACATAAATTTCAATTAGATATTTAATTTTTATTTTTTACCTCATATAGATTTGTAACATTTTTCATCGTTTTAATATTGATGAATTAAAAAATTTAAAAAATGAGAAAAAAAAATACATTTTTTTATCAAACCTCGTATATTGCATACATACATTGCAAAATAGTAGATATCGTCGATGTTATTCAAATGCGTTACAAAAAGCGTGCTGCGCGAAACAAGTTCAAATAAACAGATATTTAGTAGCCTTCTTTATTTCTTCGATACCTTTACGCGCTTCAAAAGTTATATGGGGGTCACAAAATATTTTTTTGTATATCTCGCTTCCTCTTCGTCGAAACCCAAAAATTGTTTGTTTAAGAATTGTAGATCACAATAATTTTTAACAAAAAGATTCAATACATTTTGTCGTACAAATAACTGTTCTCATTTTATATATCTTATGAAGTCACCCACCCAAACGAACTCACCCAACCGAACCCAAACTTTAAAAAAATCTTTTTTTTTATTATTTACAGTAATGTTACTGTACTCCGATATTCTGAATTCGTTAGCAGTTACACATAATCTAAGTTTTCGAATAAACTAAGAATCATTGAAACGCATTAAAATACAAAAAAAAAATTAGAGAAAGGCTCTTTTCCTTTATAAATGGGCGAGCCATCGCTGCGCAATTTATTGCGGCAAAGAGTAATCCTGCAATTCAGATTGAATTGTTCATTAAAATGCACCAAAAAAATAATCAAATAAATTAGTTAAAACATAAAAATGGAACATCAATAACGGATAATAAGATCAGATTAAAAAAATACTAACAGAAGATTAACGACTCATATACTATGATGTGAGGTTCTGATGCTTCCATCAGAACTCCTCGTCACCACCAGTTTTGCTCAGTCGGAGAAGAATGGGGACTCACCTTACTTCTACATTTCAAACTCAGGGTACTTCTGGTGTCGTGTACGCTGCACTTCAGCTGTCTCTCATTTTAACATATTTAAAGTTGCAACAGTTCGATGACAAGGGTTATACAATGAAACGTTATTTAGTTAACATGTAAATTTATTCAAATAAATTTAATCAAAAATTAATGGTGCCACAGAAGGTGACAATTTTCCATAAAATACTTTTGTGAATTTTGCACATCGAAATCTTTTTTGTACAATAAATAGAGTTGAATAATTTAATTTACCGCGCCTCGACATCATCGCTAGCGGCCGCATTAAACAAGGATGGAAAAGACAATCGAAACTAAATACTTTTATACTATTAGCGGTGACGCAGCGCTGGTGTCGGAAACGCCGGCAATCACATTCTGTAGATTCAATTAACATCAGGTCAAAATTTCTAAATCAGATTTAAAAAAAACAATGAAGCTACAATAGGCTGTGCGAATACATTCGCTTGGTGACATTGATTTTAGATAATAACATGTCACAATTTCTGGCATAAAAACCGCTTCCGCATGTAGTTAGCAATGTTCTTTTAAAAACGGCACGACCTGATGCACTCGTTCTATTCAATTTTCGGAACCAGATAAACTCCCAGCTCGCTCCAGGCATGACGTGATGTTGATGATTAAAAAATTTGGAATACCAGGCATGTCGTGGTCTTCATTTCACTGGCCTTGCATCTGAAGCAGGATTGCTCCCTTATGGGTCCAGAGAATAACCCCGCCCCGAGGCTTTGGGCTGCCGATGCAGATGACTTCCGGAACATCATCTCTGCAGTTGCCCCCCAGGCGTTGCAAGGGATGCACCTTTCACTCAACGCCGCGTCACCTGGCCATGGCGCGAAACGCTGGCATGGAAGGACCCTCTGTACGAAAGACATTATTAAACAAACAATCATGTAATTTCACAAGTTATCTTTATGCCACTTCAAATTGCGTCTCTCGGAATGAGCTTACCTCTTAACACGAGGGTTCATAGAAAGGCTCACATCTTGCGTGCGGAAGTGTCAGATTTCGAATGCGCCATTTTGAAACACCGTCCCCGACGTTCGCGACCGCCGTGAATTATCTGCAGTAGACCAAAGACATTTATCTTTTCCCATAGAGCATTCGCGGTACCTACGCGGATTAAAATCAATTTTGGTGCAGATGTTTAGTGCGGGGATCGATAAATTCATTACTTTTAGATGTTTCGCGAAGAGGTGTGACGAACAGAGGTTGCTACGTCACAATACATAGGTGTATTTAAAAAATCCGATTAATTAAAAAACGGACATACGCAACATAAAAAAGGGAACGATCCAAAAAGAGAACATATAAACGAATCGTAATAAACGGATCATGAAAATTAACGTGTGTATAAATGGAACATAAAAAACATGTCACACTCGTTCAATTTTAATACAAGTAAAAAGTGAAACAGGGCGAATTGTTTCTACGGACGTCCAAAGCCACGTCCCGTAACAATATGTTGATATGTCAACAATAAAAAATCAACGTCCATTAAATAAATAGTAGAGTTTTATGGGTTATTTTGCCGTTTGTACTCGACCTGTATTGCCAACTTTTTGGTTCCCACTGTAGGATCCATCATCAGGGCTGTTGTCACCGATGGTATCAGTTTCGAGAGGTGCTAAAAAATTTTGAACGCAAACAATTTTCAACGGCCGCGGCCGTAAAAACATTAAAACATTCTTAATTATTTTATTTATTAATAACATGAATTTTCAAGTATGTATAATACGAAATTATTTTTGTCCGAGCATACAGCATGACATATGGGCGTTCATTATTTTATTTCTAAAAATTAACAGAGAATATTTCAAAAATTATCTATAAGTTCTTTCGTCTGATTTTCTTGAAAAGGTTTATTGATAGTGAAATCGGGTGGACTTATGTTAAACATTGAAATACTTAATTGAAAATATTTTTTAAAAAAAGTTCAAAGTAATGTAATATTGTTTTTCCGAAAAATTTTCGGTATAAGTAAAAACACGTAAAAAAATTCGTTTTAAAAGATTTCACATCACTATTCCATTGACAAATAACGATTACCTTTGGGTGAATAATTCAACAGGGTATCTTATTTCCTTAAAAATATCATTCCTATGTAATAAAGAGGAGTAAAATTCAGTGTGTACACATACCAAAGTCTATATAGCATATTTTTTTATGAAAACAGATAGGAACAATAGAAAAAACATTAGAATCAGTCCGCAAAAACGAATACATTTTGACAGTCGTAAGAAAGAGACATGGTAACATTCAAAATTCAAATATTTTAAATTATTGATTTAAAGGTTAATTTTCCTCATTTATCTTTGTTCGCGCAATATAGGATTTCTAAAATGCATTATTTTTACGGGTATATTTCCTTTATTAATACTTGACAAAGTTTACGTGGCATTTTAGAATATTTTTGTATAAACTAACGGGAATATAATCTCATGACCGTCGTGGTTGTTGTCCAACTGAAGTCTGGTTTGGAAATAAAAATATATTTTAACAAAGTGTACTATTTAATTAATTAAAATTCTTAAGTTTGAGATGCAATTTAAAAAAAATTTTATTAGTGACAATGAAATTCTCTTAGTACGCATGTAAAATATCATTGAAAAAATCGATGTTTTAATGGTTTTTTGGATACTTTCGGATACGGATAGGAGATGGAACGTGAATTTTCATATTTTTGAAAACAATATATCTTTGTTCTGCTTAGACAAAAACGTGTACATTTTTCGACTTAGTGTGTAAAGTTTCAAAAAATATAAAGAATAATAACCATTAAACTTTTCTCGAATGCTAGTTTCGGAAAAATTGGTTTGTATTACGTGTGCGTATTTATTACTTTTTATTATTATGGCCTAATGCGCCATTACCAACTTAAAAACGTCGATACATTTGTTAGTACTGTTATTATGAAAATTGTGCGTCTATTTTTCTAATTTGTGTCCTAATTTTGCCAATAAATATTCTGCAGTAGAATCTTCATACAAAATTATGTAAATTGATATTTTTCTTTTCTTCGTGTAATAAAGTTACTGTTATTCCTCTCTGTAACAATATCTTTATCACCTAGATATGGTTTTCACAGACAGCATTAAACTCGCATGTCTATTCATACGCAAGGGTTGAATAGAATTTAGATTTGAATACCAAGTTTCATCTTTTTTCTAGGACTACGAATTTAAACAGGGAGCTGTGTACTCCACCGATTGATTATATTCAATCTTCTACGGATCTAGTTTTCCTTTCTGAGATACCCGAATTCGTCGACTTGTATCACTATACCTTCCAGAGAATTTCAGCGCTCATCTTACCCCTTATCACCAAAATGATTTATGATGTAATTTATTATTATTACGCAATATGTAAATGGTTAGCCACTGAAGCAGTAGTCGACGAATTTTGTAAAAATTGGTGTAATTTGTGTAATATAAATTAATAAACAAGCGCGAAACGTTGCAAAATTTTGTTAGAAAGGCATTACTCAAATTTGACAAGCCATGGACGTTACGGATGCTTTTTTGTTATCTGTTTATAAGATTTTTCAGGCAAATTCGTCCGGAGTTGGCCCATTAATATGCACCCTTCTCAATTTGTCATCTCATAGTCAGCCGTTATTGACAGTGACTTAAGTAGTTTGAAAACCTTCGCCGTATCGTTATGAAAGCTTTTAGGAACGTCTTCGTTGCATAAAAGAGAGCTTACAGTTTTCCCTATACGTGTGTCTTATTTGTTTGGTTTTGATTGAAATTCCGACATTTGAATTATTTTTTAAAAAAGTAAATTTTTTTTACACCTTCTCAAAATGCTCAGTTTTTCGCATTCTGTATTGAAAATTATATCTAAATTATATGTATGTATACTGTGAATATGATGTGATAAATTTGAATGCCACATTTTAACGACTATTAAGTTGAGTCAATCATTTTATTAAAATTGTCTAAAATCATCAAACAACCATAAATATACTTAACATATTAAATTTTCGTTCCAATAAATAAATAAATTAATAATATATACAAAAATTTGTATTAAATAAACCAGAAATATTTATGTGTTGATTTGATACATTAATAAAATACCTTATTGCTATCCAATGCCACATATTTCAAAAACGTGTAAAGAAATTTATCATTTTTGTGAAATATACCAATAATACCACATTTAAAAACAAAATATACATTTAAGTATATAAAACTGATTAAAAATACTACGGCTTTTTAATATAAAATCGGAAATAGATATTGTTGGCGTGAAGATCTCCTCTAAAGGTGTTCTTTATTTATCTCTTATTTGTCCATTCTGCTCAGAAGCAACGTCATATTTGGAAAAAACAGACCTTGAAATAATGCCATAAAAAAGTAAAAAAATATTTTTTTATAGTGTTGCTGACATTTAATGTATCAATATTTGGTGTCGAATACTAAAACATAAAATAATTGGGAAGTCACTATATTATTTTTTAAGATGTGAATTATATCCGATATTAATATCTAAAAAATATATTTTAATAGTTACTCAATATTAAAATTTTATGGAATAATTAAATTGTAAAATATTTAAAACGCATCCACACCTAATATGTATTTCAAAATATAAGTAATTTTATTTCTAGGATTTTTATTTATATTTGTACACTCCTATTTGTTTACAAAAAATATATAAAATATTCGTTTCGGTAAAGAATACTTTCCAAATGGTTGCACCAAACTGGTCTTCTACTTTCCTTGCTATGAGGATAGGGGATACTTAATCAAATTACTTATGCCACGGCAAACTATTTAGCAGTGGTGTGCAGTAGGCATAAACTTAAGTAATGCTTTTACCAAGATTATACATAAAATAAATATACCTACGCAATGCTGTGTAGTACGGTCTTTTGAAACTTATTATACGATGTTGAAAATGGACAACGGATGTTAAAAATTAACTTTTTTTGTAAGTTTTTAAATACAAATAAATAAAAGTGCACGCATTTAAATAGAAAAAAAACTGAATTGGTACTTATTTGGGGATGAAGGTGAGCATCTTTAGTCACCAATTTGTGGTGATCGATGAATGAGGAGAAAATTGCTTTATGGTCACCACCCGATAAGTAACGGGAATTCTCCAAAGTCTTGGAATGTTTGATTTATTTATTTACTGATAAAACAATTAAAAGTTATACATAATTACTCGATGGAATAGGGCCTCCGGCCTACGCCGGGGGTAGTTGAGAGACTGATATACCCGTACAGGACGTTGGCTATCTTTATATATTTTGAGAACAAAGAAATCTCATGATGTCTAGCTGTGTGTGTATGCTGACGCATCTGGGCATCGACCTGTGTCGCTGCCTTGTGTACACTACTGTGCCTCATTTTTGTTTACGCAGCAGACTCTCCACTTTTGTGTATGTGTGTGTGTGTGTGTGTGTGTGTGTATGTGTGTGATCTAGATTGGTGGTTATGTATTTATGGAATGAGACGCCACAAGTGTGGTAAGTAGTTAAGTGAAATATTTCAATATTACTACTCGCTCAGATGACAGATAATTTAAGCCATTATAATACGAACATGAAATGATAGTTGGAAGATGAAGATTATGAAGTTAATAATCTAAGCAAATTTGAGAATTACAAAGAGTTTTATTTCTGTGCGTAACTTGCGTGCAGTTTTCAGATAACATAAGACCTTGCGAAGAAACCGGAGTAAGAAAAAATACTGTTAAAAACAGATGTGAAGATAGCCATACAACTTAAACATGAAAGCAATGCAACAGTACGGAAAATATTCTTTATCTTCTTGTACTCAATTCGTTCATTGGACGTTGGTTGCCATGTCCGTTATCACAACTTCATGTACTGCGGACCGGAATACAAGACCTCGTTCTACTCTAGATGTCTCCTCACATATTGAACCGAGCCATAACGTCTTTATTGGTAACTCAGTCCATCCAGCTTATTTTGAATATTCTTCTGTAGATCCACAACTCGAAGACTCAAAGTTGTCTTATCATTTCTTTGGTAAGCTTCCATATTTTCAATTCATGAAATAATATCAAAAACACATCTGACCGTTTGCATTCGTTGTCTAAGGTTGAGATCATGACTACAGAACATCGCTTAATGGCTACACAAGCTTGCGCAGTGTGGCATAAACTAAAACGAAAATATTCCTAACAATGTTTTTATATGTATGTTCTGAAATAAAATTACTGGATTTTGTCCTCAGGGGGATAATTATTAATTAAAATAAATTATAGAAGTCTCACTTAAATATTCCACTTTGAAAATATATAGGTATCATTACCATCTGTGAAATTTATGTACACTGTTTCATGAGAAGTAGCTACTACAGATGTCTCTACTACAGCCCCTTCAAATGTATGAAAAATTTCAGATGTGGGACATATATACAATATTCCAAAATTTGATAATGTTCTTACAAATGAATTGGTGAACGGTGTGTTGGTGAACTGGTGAAATGAGCATTGTGTAGCATATTCACTTAAGCCAGGTCATACAGGCCGTAAGCCCTGGGTCATCCTATAAAAAGACTTTCATACATTTTTCTCATATAAATAACTTATTTTCGGTTAGACTTCTGTAATTTATCTTTAAAATGGAAAATATTCCGTTTAGTAAAATTAATTTGAATAGAGTCAATAAAATTGTGGATGCGCGCCAATCAGAGAAATATTTAAAGAATTCAAATGGGATCAATCTCGAGAAGTGGGAACAAGATTTGCGTTTGTCAAAATGAGACCTTTATTCTCTAACCATGATATCAATATTATATTATCGATATTGCATCGATATCTATAGAGTTGGAACTAGAATTGAACGAGGCCCTGAGAAAGATGAAAAATGCTTTAGCAACTAACTATAACATGAAAATAAATAAGTAAATAATAAAGTTGTTGGAAGAGAAGAAGCCTCGACAAATGTTATTTTGAGTGGCGTCACTATCATACAAGTGAAATAATTCACATATTGGGCGGCAGAATTTCCTTTATAAGCAGAATCCAACAAGCAAGATTCAGTCGCCTTCAACAAAAAATGTAAGATATTTGAATCTCCTAACATTGATATAAAGATTAGGAAGAACTTGGTTAAAACTCATCTCTGGAGAATGCTGTTGTATGGCAGCGAAACATGGACCATCGGCCAAAGCATGTCCGGGAGGCTAGCGGTCTTCGAGATGTGGTGCTACAGGCGCATGGCAGGGATCATTGGGTCAAAACATTAACATCCGTAACATTGCAATTGGTAGTGCGCTGCGTTGGAATTTTTTTTTCGTAATAACGCATACTCGTAAATATCAATTTATTTTAATATATTTTTATTAAAATAGTTAAAATATTACAAAGACAACATATTCAGATAACGGTTTTTTTATACGGTAGTGAAGTAACAAGTCTTTCCGCGTACTGCGTTTCTATGCACATTCTCGCTTATGTTCTAAAGATTTATGATTATAAATGATCAAGGTTAGACTCCCTATATGTACAGGCTGTATTTGTAGCTTGAGCTTACAGGGTACGGGCCTGGACAGGCAGCCCGCGTCATGTTACCGTAATGTTAAGCTAACATGTGGGCGCGCAATAAACTAAACAACGATTTATTGCCGGGGTAGTTTATAAAGGCGCCCCGGAAAACAAGTAAAAGTATGTCACCTATTAGATACATCCACAGACAGTGAAATAGATAAAATGAGCGAGTAATATTATTGAAGAAAAACTTCCTTTACCAATACAATCAATTAATTTTTACAAACCATGGATTGGAAAAATTAATTGATTGTTAAATTATAATAAGGCACCTAGTGGTGCCTATAATAAAAAAAACATTTCAAAAAAATCAAATATAAAGGAAAATGAAACTTTTTTAAATATTGTTGTTGAGAAGGAAATGTTGCCATGTTACCCGCCGGGTCCTAAAGAGTAAGTCTGCAAAATTTGAGTCAGATCGGTTTAACGATACAGATTTGCATGGAAAATATATCTGGGGAGGGGGTGAGGTAAAGGGAGATGGGAAATTTCACTTTTGTTACCCGTAGGGTCGGTAGATTTGCATGGAAAATATGTTACTGGAAGGGGGAGGGGTAAAGGGGCGGGGAGGAAATGTCATTTATGTTATTCGCCGGGGCCTTAATAATAAGTATGCAATATTTCAGTCAGATCGATCGAACTGTAGATATTTGCTTCAAAAATATATTAGTTGGTGATGGAGTGGTAAAGATGGGGGAGGGGTAAAGAAGGAGGGAGGGATATGTCACTTATGTTATCCGCCGGGGCCTATATATTAAAAATGCAAAATTTGAGTCAGATCGGTCGAATGGCATTTGCATGGAAAATATATCACTTGAAGGGGGAGGGGGGAAATGTCGCCACTGTTACCTGCTACCTGAAAAGTATGCAAAATTTGGGTCAGATCGGACAAACGGTATAGATTTTTATAGAGAATAGACAGACAGACAGAGTTTTATAGGTATAGATAGCGTGTGTTTTGTTTTTACGTCCAACAGGTGGTGCTGTTTTTAAAATAAACTTTTTTTTTGGTATCGTTATAAATATATATTAACAACTAACAGAAGATAACGCATACTCAAAATCCCTGTATTGTATGAGATTGTATCGTAATACATTTTATACACAAAATATTAAATAGAAGTAGGTTTTATAGGTTTTCTGGTCATCATCGAAGAAATATTTCGTAAAATTATAATTTTACGGGAAAAAAATTTCAGAAACGGCTTTTCTGTGAAATCAAAGAAAGTCAATTTTCACGTGATAAACTTAATATAAATAAATTATGAGTAGCTTGTTGGTCTTGTGGTTAGGACTCTCGCCTCGTGATCCAAAGGTCGCGGGTTCGAACCTCACTCCAGACCAGCAAGTTAGTCCTATTTTCATAGCACAAGCGTTTAGCTTAGTTTAAAAATAGTAAGTTCCAAGCAGGGGTTAGCATAGGATGGATAAGCCTTAATACCTAACAGCGTAAGTACTTTATTGACCCTTGGTGTATTCTGAGACTTAGAAGCTTTACTTCAAAAGTACGTAAGTTCTACACACTCGATATTTGTCCTGATTGGTTTAACAAATCTGCAATATATTTAGACCAAACATTATTTTTTCGCTTAAAAATTGTTAGGAAATAGGTAGAATTTATTGGGAAATGTTTTTGACATGCATTTAGTTCAAGATTTCACATTAGCTTCAAATTCTTTAAGACCAGCTTGCAAAACTATAATTATGTCTACCTTGGACATCAGACTTTTGTAACCGGACGCACATCTGATGAAATTGTTCGCAGAACTTAACCAGGCTGGGCGAAATATGGAGTATGGAAAGTTGTATGTTGTACACTTCTTTTTCTTCTTCAACCTTTTTATTCTAATGGGTCGAAGTCCCTGCACTGCACAGAAGGTTCCAAATTTCCTATCTTGGGCTGCGCTCTCCACATAAGCACAATTTAATTTCAACCTTGCTTCGCATCAGTCCTCCAACTGTTTCAGCCAGCTTCTTCTAGGACTGCCCCTTGGTCTTTTGCCTTCTGGTCTTGCCTGGAATATCCGTTATGGCAGTCTATCTGCCGGCATCCCCAAGATATGTCTCAACCATCGTAACTGTGATTTGTCGATGAACGTCAATAAGGGCTCTACTTCGAGATGATATATTTATTTTGATATATTTTGAACGCACACGACAAAAAAAAATGTGGATAAGAACAAATAAAAGTGGTCGATATAATAGAATACTCCAAGAAAAGGAAAAAGCAATGGGAAGTTGCAGCATATGTTTTTTCAATCTCTCAATTCGAGAGATTGAAAAAACATATTTGCTATTTTTTAAAATTAATTTCTATTTATTTTTATATCCAAAACCACCTTTACTTCATCCCTAAGATACTGGAAATAATTTGGATAAGGGTAAAATATATTTGTACTTGGAATGCATATCAATGACAGATATTTGTTCTCTAGAAAAAGATATTCTGTAGATGTGAGCTTTGAATGCGAATATTACAATTTCTCAATACTGTTCTACACAGTGGAAGCGTGGATCCATACTGAAGTATTGCTACAACGTATTGAGATATTCGAGGTGTGGATCTACGGAATAATGCCTCAAAATTAGCAATTGATGGTTAGAAAAAGAAACATAGAATTCTAAGGGAGGAAATAAAGAAATGAATGTTACCAATACATTTAAATTCCATAAACTGCAATATCTCGAATATATTACAAGACATCTAAAGAGATATGAAGGAATCAAGGAAAAAATGCTTGACAACCTGGTCTAAAAGACGCCGAACCTGGCTAAAACTGAAAAGGGAAGAATTTATAATGAAGAAAAATCTAGACAACAATGCAGCTCTTCCGATCGGCTGTTAACTATGGCCAATGTTTGGTATGTGGATATGGACTAAGATGAAGGAGAAAGGAAATAGCCTATTATGTTTATTAAAATATAAAGAATCAAATACCACAAAAACTAAGTAAATTAACACAAAAGCAATGATATTGATGTAAATTTAGAATATTTATCTGTATAAAGGTCGACAAAATTGTTATGAAACATATTTTTTAATTTTTGTGGCTTAATTTTGGGAGTTGTTGCTTGTAACTTTGTTGTTTTCTTTGTCGAATATAGTAGTTATTTTATAAATCCTTTAAGCGCGGTTGATATCTCACTTTTCTGTGGTTTAAAGCAAATCAAAGTTTTGACCTTTGTATTTAAGTGAAATTTTAAACCAAAGGTCTGGCATTTTGATGTTTTCGGAATAATGTAAAATTCAAGTTTCTTGTTATTTAAATCCGACCAATCGGCAATTCAAATAATTTTTACTGAGTAGTCGGTAAAATTTTACATTTTATTAGTTTAAAATGTGTAACAATAAAATTTATGTAAGTAAATAATTATATTTTATTTAAAATAAAAACTAAAGAACATAAGTAAAGGATATACCTAGCTGTCTAAACCGGAAAATAATAATGCATAATTAGCGTCTACTGCCTTGGACGACAGTTCAAGATGATAGATACTTATTCAATACATTTAAATATTTTTAATATAATGGTAGGTCGTTTTAATTCACTTCGTAAATAGTTTTCTTTTTAATCACTTGAGTTAATTTATTTTATAATGAATATATTAATTATTACACACCTACAAGTATATTTTCCGAATCCGTTTTGTATTAATAAAATAAATAGTCAAAGTTAATTATAAATTTGATTAAATGTCAAATTACGTTTAAGGTTACATTATTTGTTGATGTAATCAATTAAATGAAATGAAATGAAAGTGTGGATTATTATAATTTATTAAATTAGTTATTTGTGATATAGATACAATATTTAATATCGATACGATAAGAAAATTACCATTTACGCAATAATTTATTTGATTATGTGAGTCACGTGACAGCGTATACCATAATTTGTATGTTTCAGGGACCCAAACAGCCCCTCGAGCCCACCTCCCGCCCCACCGCCGCCAGAGCCAGAAGACGTCCCCCCGCCGCCGCTACCCTTCTGGGACACGTATGATACGATCAACCAACTGTACCTTGAAATAGGTAAGCACTCAAAAGTTTCCAAATACCATCAAAGGTAAGATTACCATGCGAAAATTGGTAAAGGGAAAATCACTGCTGAAATGCAAACCAGATCTAAGTAATGTACAACTACCCTCGATTAAGCCACTGGAGGTTAGTTTAAACTACTTTGGGGCACTTTTTTCAAAAAATATTTTTATTATCAATGATATTTATTATCATAGAGATTATTCGTGATGATCATTAAAATCGAAGGAAAATATATACTATGCTATCTCTATTTGAGTTTAATAACATTATATATTTTACAACTAAGAGTTTCTGAAGTATCATAATCTCTCATCGATAGGTGAAGTATTAAACGGACTACGTTCAAATATAGAAAAAAAAGGAACCCATAAAAAACAAGTTTTTACAATACTCCCTTTCTCATTTTCGTGTTTCGTGTTTACCATATGCCTCGGAATCTCCATAAAACTTACTGAATTGTATGAAAAAACCATTAAAAATTTGAAAAATCCAAAATTATACTTTAATTTTTTTTTTTACGAAAATTTGATAGATCTTCTTGATCGTCGCCACGAGTCTACTTGCAAAGTTTCAGCTCGATTGGATCACGGAAAAAGGGTAAGATATCGATCCAAAGTTTTTCCGTCAAGCAAGCAGATGCCACGAGTTAAAAGAAAGGAAGTAAAAAAATAACATGGATTTGGTGAAAATACAAATAATTAATTTATATTTAGAGATATATATATATATATAGAGATATTGAACTAAATGTTATAACGGAAATATTGAAGGAAGAGAAAAGAATTGGTGGAAGAATTATATTATTAATGTAAAAAAATTTAAACTTTCAAAATTAATCATTTTATTAGATTTACGCGTGATGGGGTGAAGATATTCTATGGTACCTATATGAATGAATATAATTATTATTATCCATGTAATAAAATATCTAATTAAAAAAAATATATTATTTTTATGCAGTAGTTATACTATCAAAGAAACATAGGTGGTATAATACATAAACATTCGAAAAATAAAAAAAATAAAAAAATAAAAACCAATATTATCCAATAAAGATTTTTTCTATCTTAAGACACATTATTGTCCTCAATTTTTGACATAACTATGGCTAAAACTAGGCATGATAGTGATAAAAAAGAGCTGTTTTTTTTACTTTTTCTTAAAAAACTTTCTTTAACTTAATACCGCTTTGTGTTTTGTTACGAAGGGAGCACAAATAGTCACCATATCAGAGTATCGTTACACAGAACTATGCAAAGCTAAACGTAATACTTGCGTTTTCGCTTTTAAAACTATCAGTTATAAATCTATAGATATATAATATAATTCAGAATATCTTAAATATACTTTTTCTTACACGTATTCTAATATTTTTTTAAATACTGATGCGAACACACAAATTATTAGGTATTATCGAAGTGTGTTGTATAATCATATATGTTTTATAAAAACATTGACATTCCTATTCTATTTAAAAACCCTACCATACCCCAAACGGATATGTGTACCAGATGCGACATATATGTACATATGTATATTCGTAGGTATCTCACTCGGCGTCATAAGTTAGGGATCCAATTATTCCAAGAATATCCAACTGCAGTTAGTACTATAATATATTTACATAATGTGCTTATATACTTGAAATACAGATTAATCCAATCGACAATTATTATCGTAACCAACCAACTAACTAAATTACCAACACGCCGTTTCACCGCCGGCAGAGAGAATATACTCGCAGATTCACAGGTATATTATAAAAAATAAATATGGTAAAAATGCTAAAATAAATTAATTATTCATCAATTAAATCTTATAGCATTGTAAAAATTATTTTTCAAACAGAAGCTTAACAAAAATGTTCTTAGATTTTAAAGGCCGTTCAAAATTTCCTGGTTTATGTTTTCTGGGATATTGTGCCGTGTTTTTACAATGGGATCCGAAACGTCGGCCAGAAGAAGACGTTAAATTACGGCATAGTATACATACCCAACAAAATTCAAACAAAAAGAGAGGTACGGCTTTTAATAAAAATTTATTGTATAATACCTACATATCTTTTCAGCTAAATTTAGGTACTTTAATTTTTTTTTTTATCAAAATGGAAGACATTTTGATTTTCACCCATTCAAATACGTTAAATATTTTCAAAGGTCACCGAAACGTGAGTTTTTGTGATACATCGTTTGGTTTGCAGCGAGTTATAAACTAATAATACGATGTAAGTAGGTAATGCGAGCGGCCGGGATTCATTAACGCATGGATAACATGTTTGATGGAAATTTATGAAATGTCAGTTCCAGCGCCGCGCGTAAATGGATAAATCGATTCGAACGCGTGTAATATACAAATATTTTTCGCGTTTTAATCACGCCTAACCGAAATACGTCAATATATTTTTAAACCTTTCCCGTATATTCATTCGTAAATCAAATTATACCTGTTTCAGTTTATTACAATAAATCTAATTGAAAAAACTAAAAATAACCCGATTTTTTGTTTCATATTTTTTCACACGCGAATTATTAATTTGAACGTTTTGTAAAGGCGAGTTTTATTTGAAGTTAATGGGAAGTATGTTTGATAAAAGAAGAAAGGTTGAGAAAGATATCGAGAGGAGAGTGACTGCGGAGAATAGGGTGGACGGTGCGTTCAATGCAATAATTTCTCATAGATATATGTCTATCGATGCAAGACTAGCGGTACAATGGAATTCTCGTACCAACACTGATGAATGAAAATGAAGCCTAGAGCTGGCAGTAGAAGAACGATAGTAGATTTAATACACTCCTCTTTAAAATAATCTATAAAAAAATATCTTAACATCTGTGAATCTTTTTAATTGGTCTATGAAATGAACACTTTGTGTTATGTGTTTAAAAAACCGTTTAGATTTCTTAATAAATAAATAAATAAACTCTTGGTTCACTCGAATGGAATAATTAATCTTTGAGATAAAGACACATCGAATCCGGAATGTTGAAAATCGTGAAAATCGTGCATCTACACTTCACGACGTCCGGCCGTTACGAATGCTAACACAATACTGATATAAATTTTCATTATTTTTCTTTAAAACGAGATCAAGATGGCGGCGCTTTCTATCTTTAGCCAAGTTAGTATATAAGTTTGAAATTACTTCGACAGAAACTGTCGCTCATTTGTATGCAACTGCCTCCTCCGCACCGATTTTAAAGACGTTTTTACTTTAAAACCTAAAGAATATATTTTATTTCAGGATCCAAACCAGAGATGCGTAGTCATTACCGAGGCCACAAGATGTCACTTTGGCTATCTCTCATTCCCCAGCTCCACAGACCTGGAGAGCCAGGGCTTCAGGATACTTCTATGCGCCATCATCACTTCCTGGAGGAGGGCGCGCATTACTATGAAGGTTAGTCATCTTTAGAAAAATCGCATAGCTAATAAAATATGAAGCTACCTTGGCAAACCGAAATATGGAAGATAAATGATTTGGCAGAAAAGTACCTACTTCAAGTTTGGAAAAAAATCCCAATAGAACTATTGCTACGAATTTGAAAATAAGGGAGATGTTCACCACTTTTAGAGGGTTGGTTGTATCTACTAGGTTTTCCACCAATCAAACCACTCTTTTTTTTAAATCTGTTGTAAACGAACGATTTGAATAAAACAATTTGATACAGCCGGCCCCTTGAAGGATATTTTTATAATAGAACGCGAAATACCTCTACCATTCTTCAAAGTTTATGGTACCAAAAAATAAAAAATACATTGCCTTATTTTGTTTGTAATAAAATGTGTCTTTCCTTTATTTATTTCCTTATGAACTGTCGTATCAATTTAGATTTTTAACCTTAGAAATAAGTTTCATTTTAATGGATATAAATGGGAAAAAATCACAAGATGTAAAAAGAATGTTATAATATACAGGGTTATTTGGAAAACATTAATAACCTCTTAACATCTGTGCAACAAGGCAGGACTATATTCTTGCCTTGATTATGAGTCAAAAATGTTTAAGCAGCCATGATCTAATATCAATAGTTAGTACATCAACCTAATATCAGTAGTCAATGAAGTAATGCAGTACCAAAGTTATTATTTACAAAACTTTTGAATTATCATTATAACAATGTTTACACAACCATATCCAAACTGATTCATACAATTTATCTTCCCTTCTACTCCTGTCTCACATGTCCCTCCACCCTCTCCACTCGCTGAAAAATTAAAATTATTTTTTTTTTACAATGTCACACTTGTTTTAATAAATTATTATATTCAGTGGAAAATTTTTAATTCGCATAATTTAATTAAAATCCATTATTTAATATTTGTTAATATATAGATCTGTTGTTAATTTGCCCTCAAATAAATGCATAAAATAAAAAAATATCGATTAAAAAAATTTATTCGTATCAATACAAGTTAAATAAAGTTGAAATACAACTTCTTCTTCAAATGTAGCAAATTTATTTTGTGGTAACATAATTATAATTAATATAAATTAACTTTGTTTAAACCACTTATTTATTGAAAAAAATCAACATGTTTCAAAGCCAATGGCTTCTTCATCAAAGAGAAGCCATTGGCTTTGAAACATGTTGATTTTTTTCAATAAATAAGTGGTTTAAACAAAGTTAATTTATATTAATTGAAATATAACTTAATTAAAGTTCCAATTGTCCAAGTTTTAATTATTTTATCTGAGTTGTATTAAAGGGAATGAATTTTTCATATTCGATATACGTTATTGTAACGATATTCCAACGATTTACAAAAAATGAGTCAGAAATATTGAAAAAAAATGCAAACTTTGATGTCGCATATCTCCATAATTGATTGATGACTAGTTCGTGGTTGCCTGAACATTTTCGACTCACAATTAAAGCAGGAATATAGTCATGCGAGGTTATTTATGTTTTCCATCCATGTTAACCCTGTATATCTTGAAATGTAAACACATCAGACATTCATAATTTTGATCACAGTCCGATAGTATTCTCTCGAAATTTCGTTTGTCGAGTGCTTATTTGATATTTTATTTATTGATTCAATTAAACATACGTAATGAGTGCACAGTTATAGAAATTAATTTTCTGGCGGGTTAATGAATACAAAACGAATCAGAAATATTAATGTGAAAATAATTAATTATAGATTTTGGTCAGAGTTATTTCCGATTGATCTACTCAATTGTATTATGTATTGTGTCCGTATAAGGATGATTTTTTTGGTAGTGAGTGTTTTTTAAATATTTCTTAAACATCTTTTTTTTACAATATCGTCTATTGATGCATTAAGTTTATTCCAAACAACAACGAATTTCATTAATTTTTTATCAGTAAATTTCGTGTATTGATTGATAAAATGGAATGCACGGTGCACAAGCGAGTTTTATTTTGAAAATTATCCGGAATCATAAATCGATAATATTCCGTACCGTATGCAAAACGTACGACTTATCGTTAGTTTTTTTCAGTGTAAAGGGATTAATGCATTTAAGCGCTGTATAGAATGTATTGTAGCATGATAGGGTTCGGAAATTCGTTTTGTATTCTACGGAAAATTATTCTCGCCGTACGATTTTGTCCCCCCGAATAACACTCAGTTGACTTTAGATGTCTGCATCAGCCTTTTCCATTATTTTATGGATGTACACTTATTCGTCTGAGCCTTTCTCTCTGTGTTCTTCTCTCAATTATATTTTAGATGTATTTATTGTGTGTACGAATCTAGCCTATTTATTGGCCTTTTCGACTTTCGATAGTGTGTATTAGAGTGCTGTGTAAAAGTATTGCTGCTCATCTCGGCACAGGTTCTTCCTAGTGAGATGAGCGGCTCCATTTCCTGTCATTTGTCGAGATGAAGATAAATAAATAAATAAAATAAAATATAATTTATTAGGGAGGTAAAATAATATATAATATATAGGTAATGTATTAGTTCACTTTTTCAAAAATAGGATTTATAGTTAAATTAAATTATAGTTATATTTTAGTTTGCAACGTTTTGAGAAATCAAAAAATGAAGAAAATGATTATGGTGCATGGATGGAAATCATTATATTAAAATTTGTAAATCTGAAAAAGTGTGTTGTAACAATTTATAATTTTTATGATTAAATTGTGAATATAATTTTGGTTGAAAAAAAATATAAATAGACTTAATTTTTACGAATAAGGATTGTCAAAGTTTTGAATATTTTGCGTTATTTGCATAATTTTGCTGTTCTAAATAATACAATCTTACGTGCGTATAGAGATGATTAAAGGGAAGCATCGTTTATAATTCTGTCGATTTCCAGGATCTGTTCGGCCTCAATCCATGCAGAGGCCCAACTTGCCCCACCTCGTGGCGCCCCCCGCGCCCTCCGCGCCCCCCGCGCCCCCCGCGCGCCCCGCCACCGCGGCGCCCCCCGCTCCGCCCCAGCAGCCCGTCCTGGCGCCCACCACCGACTGCCCCCCCAACACTACCATCTCCAATAGGAACATCCACAAAGACAACAATAACCTTCTGCGGAAACTCGCCTCCAGCCACTATCAAAGCTACACTACAGCTTTGACCGTCACTATAGCCGTGGGTTGCTTTCTACTCCTGTTAAACATTCTAATTTTTGCCGGTATTTACCATCAAAGAGACAGGAACAGCGGAAGTTTCGGCGACAAGAAGAAAGAAGAATTGGCGGAAGCCGGCAGCTGCAGCACATCCTCGGGAGGAGAGAATTACGACACGAAAACGCTCAACTTTGAAACGCAAGGACAAAGTTACGAAGGAAATAAAAGTGGCTACAATTTCGACTGTAAAGCTTCCGCGTATCAAATGAAATCAGGCTCCAAGTACGACCTGCGAACGTTTCCGTCGGACTGCGGTAAGACCGCATTCGGGGAATACAGCTGCTACGACGAGAAGAACCTCGCCGCGCAGTACGAGAAGAGGAGCCTGGCGGACATCACGCTGTGCTCGGTGCCCGATACTGTCGAGATCCCGATGCGGGAATTCGGGAACTCTCCGTCCAAGAGATGCGACAACGGGAGTAGCATCGTCAAGATAGATACTCAAAAACCGGACATTCAGCGCATCAATAATCAGGGCATAAGAAGTTTAGAGAACCAGACGAGCAGCTTCCACGAAAATGGCAGCAGACTGAGTATAACGAGCGTCCACGATCGACATTCGCGGACTTCCACGTTCGGGGAGCCGGTGAAAGTGGCGGACAGCTCCACGCAAGTGAAGTTCTCCAATCCCGGCCAGGGCGAGGGCAAGCAGACGACCTTCGGGCCCGACGGGCCGTGCGAGGAGGACCTGGCGAGCAGCGCGTGCTCCGACGAAAGCGCCTTCAAGGGTAAAGAAAACACCGTGAGCGTAGGCAACCAATCGGACCCGACGACTTGTGACGTCGGAACCGGCGTAGATAGAAGTCCTTCCATCCCCGAGGCTCCGCCCGCTCCGAAGGGAGGCGCCCCCGCCCCGGGGATTCTCCGGCAGGCTAATCCCAACCCGACCACGGGCATCATGAAAAAAAGGGTTCAAATACAAGAAATATCTGTATGATTTCATTTATAATATCATCTCTAAGAATTTTAACATTTCGTTGATTTTGAAGACTGTTTTTCTTGTAACTCTAAATTTTAAAACCATAAAAACATTAAATGTTAGGTAATACTTATCCAAAATTGATCGTTGTGAATCGCTGAATGATAAAACAAAATGTATGTAAAAAACTGTGTGTCTATGGTGATACGCATCCATCAATATGTGTTTATATACGTAGGTATTAAATTTAAAATTTAAAAGGTATAGTGTAAATAATTCTGTTTAAAAAATATTAATTAAAATGCTTTCCAAAATAATGTACATATAAGAAAACGAATCAAAATAATTGTATTATTAGGGATCATTACGAAATGCATATACTCGTAATACCCGATTGTTATGGAATTGATATTAAGACAATTAGTAGTTTAATTTTGTGAACTACTTTAAAACTGATATAAAATTATATACAAGAACGGACGAATACATTAAACCTGTATACAAAATAATATTTTATGACATATTAATTTAATATGTACTTCCCTTATTTGATTTCTGATTTCAACAGAATATTATTTATATTACTAAGAGGGTATTATTTATAACTGACATACTTTAATAATATTATGTATTAAAGTTCAATACCAAGCATCAATGCAATCAACAGAAACATGATTTAACCAAATTTTGAACCATACAAAAATGCCACGGGCAGTTTTGATAACCGTTATGTTATTTTCTTAAATATTTTATTCTTACACCATTTATTCTAACTGTTATGCAAATTGAGAATACTCGACATGATGTGTCAGATATGATGAGAAAGACGTGTAAATTAGCAAAATGAAACATATTATACATACTTTGTAACCTTGTAACATTGTACATGTGTGTATTGTATGTAATCGTGTATAAGATAAAAATGTTAACAAGTAAATTATCTCAAACAGGAATTGAAATGAACAATTTAATCTTCAAATCTAAAAATGAAATTTTTAGAAAATGTATAGAAAATTAAAAATTATTTACACTTGTTTAAAGAATTTGTGGTCTTTTGAATATCTATTTCAAAACATTTATCCATATTGATGTGTGTATGGAATTGTATGATTGCTTATAAGCCAGAACTTTTATACGTGTTGTAATAGAATATATATATATTGTATAATTTGACGTTTTTAAGTCGTTGTTTATATTCAACGAAATATGGTAAAAATACTCAATAATATTTTCATTTAGTTAACATTACTTTCCTTGAAACGTGAATTGAAATTATGTGCTAAATTTACATAATCTTGATATATTGGTTCCTACACGACTAATAAATTTAAAAATAATAACGAATATTATTTTTATGTGTGTTTAAATTAAAAGCAGATGACTTTCATTTAGATGACCTAACTGTATAATTGTGATAAAGCTGATCGATGTAAACTGGTTGAATTTTTATAGAAAAAACTGTTATTCATCACTTATTAGGTAGGTATCCCTACGTACAGACAAGTATTTTTATTAGTATTTGAATTGAAGAAGTCTTATGATATGAGCGTTAACGCGCAGTTTTTATTTTATTTTTATATTTTATCATTTATCATTTATTTGTACCTAATTAAAATTATATTTTTCAAATCATTGGATCATAACAAAAAACTAAAATTCCTTAAACTGACTATTTTGTCTCCATAGTTTTCTAAACCTTAATAGTAAATAGATCCTGGAAGTTTTCAACTACCCAAGTTTACATATTTTTAAACACCTTGGTCATTCTGTGATACTATCATGAGCCATTGTAGATGAGAGTTTTCAGATTTTTTTAAGGTAAGCTATTTATGAATTTATATTATATTAGTTGTGGAAAAATATTATTCTTTATAACTTTTTTCTTCAAGATATATTATATATGTCTCATAGAGAGGAAGCTCTTATGTAGTTAAATAAATATGGAAGTCTTTTTGGGTGCTCATAGGGCTTACGACCTATCATACGGCTAGCTTTAGCCGTTTCATACCTACTTTCTGCATAAAGATATAGCTTCGTCTCTATGAGATATCTATAGTATATCTTGATCCCCCCCAGGGGAACATCATTCATCAAGTTCTTTATCCAGTTTGAAAATTGGACATACTCGAAATATTCTTAACTTTTTTGAAAATTTGGACATACTCGAAATATTCTTAACTTTTTTGTTAAAATAAAGGATATAATTACTGGAATATAATTACCTAGTTTCATACACCGTTTACGTTTACCGTATTAAACAGTGTTAAATAAATAATTTACTATGTCTCTTAATAAAATTATTTCATCTGTTATTAAAAAAACTTTTGGAGTTGCATGAAATTCTTTATACTTGTATTTTTTTCTACAATTTAGATGGTGCAGAGTTAAATAGTGTTTTATATTCAAGAATGTTATGTTTTGTGCGATATTTATTACGAAATTTTATAATCCGCGATATTTATTAAATTGAAGTTATTTTGGAGATATTGGGTTCGTACTACAGAAATTGAATGCTAATGTGGCGTTGAAGCATTCAACAAACGATACAACTTAACTTGAATAGGAGATGTGTTTTGACACTTTAGAGAAATGTGATGACCGCCAATAACTCACGGTTTTCACATAACTGGAAAAAAAGGATGTGCCAAATACGAGGCCAAACATATTGTATCCAAATTTTTATTCATAAATCCTTCCATTCTTTCATAGATAAACAATTGTTCTACCCATTTTCATGAAAATATATTTAATTAATGTAAGGAAATATTAAGTCTTAATAATTAAAAAAATGACTATTTAATAAATGAAACGTTACCCACACGTAACGAAAATAAAAATGATTCATTTTATTTTAACACTATCCCACTTTTGTGAATTAATTATTATTGTAACTTATTTATTTATCTTTTTGACAGACATAAGATTAAAAAAATTGAGTCTTCAGCAGTCGCAAATTATGTTTAACATATTTTCTCAGCAACGACGACTGCTTACAGCAGTTTGGACGAGTCGCTAAAGAAGTCTGCGGCTTTCCATTAACCGAGCGTAAATATATTACACATCCAAAATTTCAAAATTATTTATTCGTACTTGAATAAATGTGCTAACAGAGAAACCCTTAAAATCATGTGAAAAAAAAACAAATAAGTGGATTCGAACCAAAAAGATAGGTAGATACCATTAAACATACCTACATGTGAATATACATCACATAAAACAGCCATGTTTTGAAAAATATATGACAAATGAACAGCTGATTTATTAATATTTTTCCTTAACAGTATTATTAAATCGTCTTTTTTAGGATAAAATTCTTTTACTAAGAATTTTTTAATCACAATCAATAAAATATATATGTAGTACATTATACATTGTCGAAAATTTTTTTTCTAAACCAAAGTGATGCTAATATCTAAGATGAACATGCCGAGTCCCAATTATAATAATTTCGTTGTCTGTCTGTCCGCAATAACTTCCTATAACGTCCGTAACTTCTTTTATAACTGCTTGTCTGCTTGTCTGCCGAAAAAACTTTGGTTCGATTTTTAACCCTGTTCCCGTGATCCAATCGAGCTGAAACTTTGCAGGCAGACTCGTGGCAATGATAAAAATGATCTAACAAATTTTCGTTCAAAAATTTAATTATTTTATAATTTTGGATTTTTCGAATTTTCAAATTGGAAATCATACAAATGAGAAAAAAGCCCGACGCGTGGAGAAGGCGCGAAACCTGTCTCAACGAGTCTGACTCGAGCCATGGGTCCGATCAGACGGTTTCGCCGACGCCGTGCCCCCCTATACCAATTATTAAATTTTCAATATTCTGTAAGTTTTAAGGATAATAATATACATGGAATAGATTTTCCACATGAACTTATAGCAAGAGGAATATGTTGATAGAATATCAAATTGGAAACAATGCAAATAGTAAAAACTTGGTTTTTATGGGTTAGTTTTTTTCTTTTTTTATGAATAAATAAATGACTTATGCTTTAGCAGTTAACAAGTAGTAAAATTAATAAATTCGAAAACGAAATACTTGTTCATTCTTACTTCCTGTTACATGTTTCCGTCATCGCATTTACGAAATTAGGCCCATACACAGAGTATGAAGATGGTTCACATCAAAAATGGTAAATTATGCCAATTATGAACTTTCCACTGATGATTGATTGTTAATGACATGAGCAAAGTGTAACAATACAAGTTTTTGGTTACAAAATATTTTGAGCAAGGTCGAGGAAGGTAAAGTGGGACACAGTATTAGGATAAAGGAACGAAGAATGTGAGTAGATGGAAACGTAAACAAGTTTGGGTGCGGTGGTGGAATTAATTTTCGTTTTATGTCCTGGATAGTCTAATTAAAGGTAACAATATGGGTGGTGAAGTACAGAATTTTCTTTATGAATATAAATAACATTGAGGTAATTGGTATTACATTTTGTTTGTTAGTTTTCTCAAATTAATAATTGTAATAATTCATATTATCTTATAAACAACGATATAAGTACACAAAATCTGTCCTCAGCGCCCAAAGCACTGTCGTGAAGCAGCTTTAGTTCTGAGGTCTACTATTACGTGGAACTGATCTAGATTATATTATAAATTCCATATTCAGGTTAGTAATGATTCCTTCTCGCAATTTACTGATAAAATATAAATATTTACTCAGTATGATATTTAAATATTTAATTGTAGCATACGATTTATATCGTTGGTTACTGCATAACCTCGGTCGATGCCTACTGCATACAAATGGGTCATAAAATAATAACAATTCGATTTTGGAACAATTTTATATACGTGGGCTTTACCATAAGTACCCACGTCGGGGAAGGAAACGCATTTATTTATTTATTTTTCAACATAGTCTTCTTTCAGCTAGATACATTTAGTCTAGCGATATTCCAATTTTTATAAGCAATCAAAAAATTGGTGGCCTGAATCGCTTTTTGCCAAGCCACTATACAGCCTAGGCGCTGTTCATCGAGGCGATTTTCTCATGAGAGATACTTGTACAGAACATACTCAGAACAGAACACACTCTTCATACAGAATAGAAACACTTTCACCTAAATCATGGTTTCCTCACACGTCTTCCCATCCGAAAAAATCGAATCACTGACCGAAATTACTTTTATCTCGTGGTTTCAAACACAGGACAAATATGTCCACTTTCAACAGCTATCAAAAATACTCCATAAAATTTGAAATTCGATCGATGTCTGACAAAATTTCAGATATGGAGTTTTAAACAATATTTGCAGATTTTTCATCAGTCGTTAATAAACACTAATACTTATCTATATAAGATTAAATGGTTTAGCTACCTATTTGAATTTATTTCATTTCATTAAGATAAAAATTACCTTGAAATACTTTACAGATGAAACTGTTTCATTTAGCTTAAACATAAAATCCTTCTCTTTTATCTTCATGTAGAGTTAGAAAAATAAATTTTAAAGCGTTATTGTAAATAGTTTCTCTAAATCACGTAGCATATTTCCAAACAAGCTTCGTGACGTAAAAAGAAAGGAGTTAAAAAGGACAAAGAATACAAAATAAAACATGTACATGATTTATAAGTATCTATATGTTGAATATACGTGCATAGTAATAATGATTTAAAAATGTAGGTTTTTTTTTTATCGAATTAAAATGAAAATTGGAATTCAAATATTATTTTCATTATTTTGAAGTAGGTCGGAGGTTGGTTTTTACCGTATCCTATATTTGAGGTGCTTTCATAATGCCGGCTAAATAAACTTGCGGCATGGCCTACATACAATAATTGATTTAATCGAGGAATTCTTCAATTAATGTTTGCGAAGAAATGAATAAACGGGCCGCAAATATTTGCAAGCTGCGATCAAATAAAATTTACATAGATTTGTAAGAGTTAACCAGTCCCCCCCCCCCACCCCGCCATATCGTTAATTCTGAATATTTCCGTTTTTCAATAGAAGATTGCCTACAGTTAAATGAGGAGTGTAATCGAAAATCAATGATCTTCAAATTGCCTATATAGTAGGCGTAAACATTTCTATGAAATTCGACACGTAAAATTATTGTTTGTCCATATCACATGTTTAATATGAATAATCACCATTATTATTTGGAAGTTTTCAGCCATGAAATAAGTGACGTTTGTCAAAATATACTTTTTCTTAGTTGATTTTGTGTGGTATGTAGTACGTATTTATTATTGATGTTGTAAGATATTAGATCCGTGTTAGGAAACGATATTAAGTTATTCTAGCATGAATTTACAACAATTTATCTATTTTCAAAAAACTTGAATAATTGGAATAGTGTCCCGTGATTTTTTACGGCTAGTAAAAATATAATTTGTGTAAAAACACTATTAATTTTACTTTCGTAAGTTATCTGGCACTATTTCTAAATAAATATATGATTTTAACGGTCGAACGGAGCTAGATTTCATTATAATATTGTTCAATTTCATACAAATGCCTTGTTATTTGCATTTTTTTATTATTGACATAGTTTTTTTCTGTTTTTAAATGTAGGTATGTGTTGCAAAAGCAAAGTACACACAGTGGTTGAGCCAGGAATTTGCAATCTGCGGACCGCGTGGAAATTAATTCTTTCTATCAATGTGATTAACCTGAAAATATTTTTATCAACACATTATATAGTAAATATATATAATATATATAGTATAATATATATAGTAAAATATAATTGACTAGCGACCAAAAAAATATAAACATGAACTAACGTAAATTTCTTGGTACGTGGTCCGGTTTAGTGGCTGGTTCCAATATGTTTGACTTGCTTGAAAATATTAGGTACAACAATTTTGAAACAATTATGAGAAGGTCAAACTAAATACACTTTAAGTATAATATCTTAGTAAATAAATCTCACTTTATTACAAAAATACATTTAACTATAAGAGAAACCTTTCGGAACGAAATTTAAAAAAATAATGAAAAAACGTCTATTGTAAAAAACAGATTTTGTTTACTAGGGGATTTAATTATGCAAGAAAAAATACTTTTACTCTAATTTAAATTTACCTTAAATATAGGCGAAGGGGAACATACTTTTACTGTGACACAATCCCTTTACCTGAAGAGGAGGCTTAGTTTATATCTGTGCGGAGTGACAGATTTTACAATTTAATTTAAAAATTCATCTGGGCGGGAAAACTGTACATAATCTGTTCATTTCCTAATAGTTTCTGCATCCGTTCCACTTGATGACCAAAGGGACTAAATCTAAAGACTCGCTTTAATCACCATCTCAGCTTGGGCAGGACAATAATGCAAAATTATAAATTGGATCGCACAGTAACAGCCGGCCGTATTTTGAAAAAAGCAATATTGCTACGTCTGTATCTTGCCAGTTATTGTATAACATTGTAACACCGTTAATTTTGAAGTTTAAAGTTTGAAATTAATGAATTCAATAAATTAGAAAGTTCATTATCCATAATTGTGAATAACATAACTTTGTTTTTGTTTTAGAGCTTTCTTAGTGATTGAATTCATTAATTTCAAACTTGTCAAACTTAAACCGTTAAAATTGACGACATTATAATGTTATACAATAACCGTCAACATACAGAAATAGCAATATTGCTTATTACATAATACGGCCGAGTGTTTGACCATAACATGATTACCACAAATAGTATATCATGACACCTATGAACTAGGTCAAATTATGTATATAATATATTAAATATTTTATTTTGTTTTCATTACTTTATATATATATATATATTTATAATATGTTGTATAACCGTTAAATATATCCGCACAATCCTCTTCTTACGTCAACGAAGATAAATTAAGCATTTAATTTGTTACCAAAATCCCGAGTTCTGGTGATATTCAATGACATATTAGGTACATATAACATAAAAAATTATATAAACTTGGTTAAACTTCTCTTTGAAAAATTTAAAACATTTTTTGATAGTTGACACTATTAATTTAATTTTATTTTTTAACAAACAGACCGACAACAAGTCATTAATGACCCCAACAGATGGTCCAAAAGTGACAGAGTACAGAATAAGAACATTTTATGAACATTTTGAACATGACATAATTACACAAACACTTTTCGATAAATTGATATATTGTACATTTTTATTCATTTTCGACTTTTAAAGCTATAATAGATTTCTAAAGGTTAAGTAAAAAGTCGACTGTAATCCTATACATCGTACTATCTAAACAAAGGTTGTGGGAGGAGGTAAAATATATTTTTTATCTGTGATCTAAAGTATCTTAGATCTAGAGAATAGAGTTAATCTATTCTCATTGTTGCCTAATGTCTGATAACAATGAGATGTGAAAAAAGTGTGTCTCCTGATATTTCAAGGAGCGATAATTTTTTAACGTTTTAAGATGAAACGAGACATTAGTTCTGGGCCGTGCTCATAGAAAAAAGTTTGATACGCGATTGTGAATCCAGGTGATTATGTCGAGAATGTTTCTCGCTGCATTGTCTGCAAGGTGACTTCGGATTATTCAAAGCTGAAACATAACGAAATCCGATTATTTCAGTTGAGTGCTTTTCAATGCATGTTAAATGAAGCTTTCGCGATCCGGCTCGTAGGCTGCTCAGGGCGAGGGCGGGTGCTACTCGGGCGGCGGCGGGGCTGCTCAAGACCAAGGCAGAAGACGCGGGCAGAGCGAGGAAATTGGTAAATCCCCGAAACTTTGACAAATATGCTTATTCACTTATCCCGAGAGGGAAACCTTGCGGAGGAAATGACACAATTGAGAAATTATTCAATGTTCCTTGAAATTTTAGTTGTTAGCAAGTCTCATATCTCTTCTTGTAGCATGTCCGTGCTCGTGTTTATTTTCATTAATTTATCTACTAGATTCTGCCGGTATGTTTCCAGTGAGGATTTTAAAATTAAACACCGTAACATTGTAATATATTATCTCTTTGATGGTCGTCATATTAATCTCAATCGACATTGTACTAATTATATTTCTTCATAATATTGTGTTTTATTTTGCAGTACTGGTAATTTTCCAATTTTTCTTCGTTACTCGGAAACAAAAATACAGATCAGAATTTTACTGCAGAATTTTATTAGTAACAATTAGGAGGTATGTGAGGAACCTATGAAAATAAATAAGTAAAATACTAATGAATCTTCTAATTCTTCCTAAAAGTTAAATTTTTTAAGCAGTCTATTTAGTTACCTTAATTACCTGCATTGATTATATTTTATAAGACCCCCAGATATTTCATTTCGGTATTCTTTTATTTATATATTTTTTAAATAGTCATAGAACTGGCCTTTGTGGTAACCCTTACAAAATAAGTTGAGTCAGATATAAGGTCACATACTTTAGAGTCTTACAATCTGTTGCTTTTGTACTTTTTAAACCATTTCAAAGACATTCTTTTATTTCAACACTTGTAATATGGTTAGATCTAGTCATACAAATCCGTTATTAATTTGACATAATGACAGTCTAAAATCAGAAGAATAAGGAGCATCTAACGCACTAATATAATTTTTTTGGAAATGTGATGCCGGAAGTCATATAATAATCAATATAGCCCGTACTACCACTAACTGAAATATACTGTAATGAAGGCGCAAACGTTTGACAAAAATTCTGGTAACATTTTACCCGTTATTTGGTAACAATATTTTATTACGATACGGAATGATGAAAGCAAAGCAGCAATGTAAATCATTTTTAATATATGCATACTTACGCATCCCTGTCTTTCTTTATAAATGAAATATTATTGAAAAATACGTATTTATATGTATTTCAAATCAATATTCTTGCCGTTTGCCGTTGTGAAATTATATTTGCACATACAGTGTAAATACAAAAAGCAAATTTATAAGACACTCTTAGGGTAAATCCGGAACGAAATATTTGAATTTAATCTAAATACTGATGTAAAACCTCATACCCAAATCAATATGAGACGTGCGATCTCCAAATGTGACCTCGATTGGGATTAGCAAAGTTGGAGAGACGTTGCTTTTTTCTTTGTACTTGTATATAGAGCCACATACTCTTGATATACCTATTATTAACTTACCTATAATTATAAGAGTGTGAGAGATTAATTAGGACAAGCGCCTATGGGAATGATGTTTGAGTGTTCTATAATGGCCATTAAACTATTTATTATGCTCAAATAGGAGGGGAATGAAATCGTTTTTGAAAATTAATAATTTGAAAATATAATTTAATTTTCCATCAATCTTTAATGTACCTACTTTAATACATGTTATATACCATAATATATCTTTCCAAATAACTATCCCTTTTTGTTTGTTTACGGTTATAAACCTTATTTTTGACGTTCTCTCATAAAAATAAATAAAAATAGTCCAGGAGTGCGGGGTATGAAAAAAAAAGATACTCAATGATACTTCACTACCCGATTCATCTTTTCAGCAAATTTTGATTGTAAAATAAAAAAAATTCAATGCGCCCACTTCGAAATGGAATAGACAAAAGTTCAATTTTGGGATTCCTGTATTGCATTTGCTAATTAATAATATGAGGTATTGTTGTTTTGAAGGCTATTTGACCTATATTCAGATTTTATTGGAATCTAATTCAGAGGGTTGATTGGTCGTGTATTCTGTTTTAGATATAATGAAACAATAATATCGAATGCTGTTACTAGGGTAGAGTAGATAGGAAGGGATGGGAGTGATGGGTTGATGGAAAAATTAAAAAAATATTTCAAGCGGAAGATGTGTAGATTGATTCGTATGAGGAGTTAATTTAACGTTAGTTTCTGTAAAACTAAATGAATTAAGTGTGAGTGTTTTTTAGATTACAATAATTAATAACGCGTTTCGTTTACATCGGAGTTATTATGATAACGACTGAGGAAATAGGTACACAAAAATGTTTCTAAAATATCTTATTACGTAAGTGTTTGTAAAATGTAGTTATTTTTAAAATACGAAAATTGATCGGTTCGGGGTTCAGCGAACATAAAAGAGAACATCGTTAACAGAATGGGAGAAAACGAGGTTAAGAAAATGTTTTGAGAAAAAGTGACTGTACAAAGATAAATTGGGTGCAAAAACATCGAAGGAACAATATAAAACAAATTTGTTAAAAATACGTTCAGTGGTAATAAGAGACAGTGATATATTATATATTAAATTGACAATTTGCACATGTATAAATTTAAATTATTATTTATATTGCATAAAATATGTTCTCTTTTTATTAAACCGCCTTTATTGTAATAATTTGTTTCTTTTTTAAATAATAAAATAATAAAGATAATAATCTTTACATCATAACAATAAATTAAGTAAGAATATCAAGAAAACTTTCCACGAGATAAAAGACAATTATGCACTGTGATTTACTTCAATACACCTTAGTGTAATGCAGTGATATACATTAAGTATAAAGTTTAAAGTTTAAGCCCGTTAGAAAATTAAATTGCCTGAAATAATTAGTGTCCTTTATGAAGAAATAGAAGAATGCTTCTTTAATTAAAATAAAAATAAAAATATTAATAAGAAAAATTTGTGTTTATCTTAGCTTAGCATCGGAGCTAAAGGTACCTTCTTCAAGATACAATCACTCACAGTATAAAATTAAAAAGGATACAAGGAATTCATCCAACATCAATATTCTTACAATTCTTTACGAATTTGCTATGAAAGTAGCATAAGTGATTTATTTTTTGTTTTGCATATTTTCCAGTGTTAGAATTTTGAATAGTTTTTTCCAGTCTCATTACCGAGGATCTTGACCTGTTAACGTCCTTGACAATTTTCTGCACCGTAATTTGGATAGCCGTTCCAATAGGACAGCCAGAAGTGTCCATGATCTGGACAGTCCATCGTCTAGGAGCTTCTTTCTCTCTGGCCTTCTACTTCTCCAGTTACTACCAGCTTCTCCAGGTTATTTCTAAAATCAACAAATTTTTGTTTCCTGAATTCGATAAATTGCATTTCAATGTCTTTCAGATTTGATATTAATTTGACATAAATATTGTTGAATTTTCAAATCTCCTGAATTGTTTGAATTTTGAAAAAAACTCGTTAATTATCGATTGAATAATAGAAAATTCTTGTGTTAATTTGATTTAATCTGGTTTATCTTCTGCAAATTCTTTTTTGTATTTTGGATATTTGAAGGTGTTAGATACAACTTCACGATCGAAAAATGGCTTGGAATGCTTTGATTAAATGTAATATAACAATAATTTTTTTGTTAACACCTTGCAGTTAAATATTTTATTCAATTAAATGTTAGCACACATCAGTAGAAAAACATTTATTTTAATAGACATTCGACATCTAGTAACGCGTTATATTTTTCAATGAGGTTCTCATTAATTAAAAAAATCTTAACTTCATCTCAAATCATCTTCAAATCTAGACACTTAACGAATCTTTAAAGGAATTTTCTACGACTTAACTAAACATTGCACATGGTTGTAAAGTACATTAAGTAAACCTGAGTTTACCTCATTTAATAATTCTAAAAATTTTCGTATGTTTAATCATAAAGATATCAAATTGACCAATTTTGTTATAAGAATCAAAACACCTTTTAGTGACTTAAATCCGTGCTTTGCGCATAAAACTTGCTGGTGCTTTAATCACATCGTTTTTTGGTGAAAAATATAATTCAAATGTGATGTTGTTCTTTTTCACTTGTGTCAGAAACGGGGTATTATTGTACATATTGAAAACAAACGTCAAAGGCAGTGTAGACAGCATAAAAATAAAAATGGATTATTTAATCAAAATTTTAATTCCTTAAACACAAAAATTTTTAAAAATGTTGAATTTGGAAATCGTTTGCGTGCCTTCCAAATTCTCAAACGTGCCACCTTGGGCACGCGTGTCCTAGGTTCGCCACACTTGCTCTAGATGATTTATTCTAGACATATTTTTGTAGTAATTAATCTTTTTTTTCAGATTTAATATTGTACTCTGCCACACCAATTTTCAAAATTTTAGTTTCACGTCTACTACTATCAACTGAAGAGAATGTGATATAAATTAAGCCATTAATGATCTCCAAGTCATGAATGGTTCGAAAAATATTGTTATATGAATTTGGTCGTTTGCGTATTTCACTCACAAAGGCAAGCGATAAAATTTTGTGATAGAAATCACTTCATAAAGGTACTCGCGCATTATTAAGGCATTAAAGCCATGAAGAGGTTTCGGTAAGTATACTTAAAGTCGAAGACTGAAGTCTCCATATTAGGAATGCTCGAAGGGAGTGTTCAATATGTAACACATTCAGGGCAAGTCGAGTGTCTCGAGCATCGCTGACGATGTCTTTATTTATTTATCGTTTCTTCGGGGAAACTTCAATTGTTTCCGCGCTTCATTCAAACACTTCATTCAAACAAGAACATCGGCGATATGATTCAGATATATTCCTTTTTAAGGCTGGGAATGAACAATTTTCATTTAATCGCATCATAAATTTTACAATAATTATTATAAATTCATTATTTCATTTAAACCAGCAACTGTGCCCTGCAAGCGGCTACATATGTAGGTTTTATTTATTTTTTTATCTCACTTATACTTTACTCAGGTTTTCTGAGCTATTCTATTATATTATGAGTAGCTTTTTGGTCTTGTGGTAAGGACTCTCGCCTCGTGATCCAAAGGTCGCGGGTTCGAATCTCACTCCAGACCAGCAAGGAAGTCCTTTTTCCATAGCATAAGCGTTTAGCTTAGTTTGAAAATAGTAATAATATTCGCATAATAATAAAAAGTAAGAATGTTTGTAGCTCTATTTTAAAAAAAAAAAATCTGACGTATATAGACGACCTACTTGGCTGGAATTTCGGATCACATTGCAGGGTTCGTCAATACGGCTGAATATCTACGGCAGAACAGCCAATAAAGCTCTTTGCAGTTTGTATACAGTATTTTTTAGAGATATAGAGATTTAAACTGAAATAAAAAACATAAAAATTGTATTAATGGCAAAGCATTTGTTTTTTTGGAAAGATAATTTTATGACAATAGTGTTTGAACAACACCACAATTTTCGAAATAAATTTGCACAATTTGTAATAAAAAAAAATTATTTAAGTTTATTTATGGTAAAATGGAAAACTTAACGTAGTAGAAGTCAGCTATCAGCAGTCAAATTGGCTGTTAAATTATCGCCAATTCAAAAAACGAATCTCTAAAAAAACACCCTTATTTAATCATTAATATTAACGAATTACATATTTGTTTATTTTGAGGAATCATTACATTGCCAACAATACGTGAATAAATCGTGTAACTTTAGTTTTATTTAATATTTAAACGAGAAAAAAACATTGCATCTGGAATTACTGTGCATTTTTAACGCACAGCAGTTCCAGATATATAGATATTCCTTTAAAATGACTTTAAATCTAGTAACAAATCGCGAATGAAAACAATCTCCCTTCCCACAATTAATGAAGCGTTTAGCTGTTTAGCATTCATTACACCGTCCGATTTAATTTGTCTATGCGGACCGACAAATATGACTGTGCTGGTATGGACATGCGTTTCGCTTGACACATATCTCATGCATACGAACGGCCAACCCATCGTTCGCTTGAAAGTAAGTTATACGAGCCGTTTGACGAATTAATATGTTAAGCATTTAATGATATTAAATTTTAATTTTGAATGAACTTAAAAAATTCTCTTTTTTTCAGTAGTTTCGCTATTTTTGATACAAGCCTTTTTTTTGACGCTGTAAAATATAATATTTGTGACTTATTTATGTGGCGTGAAAAGAATTCCTTACAAAGTCATTTGAACAACACCCAAATTCGGACTTTCCTATTATTTACCAGGAACCACAGAGTATAAAATTGTACAGAGTTGAACTAAGCCCGTTCTTTAGACGAGGGGTCTACATGTCCTCCACTTCATATATTCAAGTCACATTTACAATGCAGTATTTATTCTCGTCTCGAATAATTATTAAATTCACTAGCAAACCAATCGTATTTTTACAACATATGTTGTTTTTTTTTTAATTTTTTAAATTTCCTTCCAAACCGAGTCTCTTCAAGTAAAAACTTCATAATTAATTATTAATATCTTATTTACTAAGATATTATATTTTACAGGGTATTTTGTTGGATCTTTTCATAATTGTTTCAAAATTTATAAGCTCGTAGTAATTTTTTTTTAATAAGTGGAAGTGTATCAAGAAAGTTCCGTTTGTTCATGTCTATATATTTTAGTGGTTTGTGTCTGGATCGTAGTTAATGTTGAGAGGTAATAATAATGAGGGCATAATATTGAGGAAGAAACAAGTGATTACCAAAGTATACAGCAGCATTTAAAAAAATCTTTTTTTTTCAATTGATTCACCGACATTGTAGATTGACATTTTTAAAATATATTGATTGAAACATATAGATGGAATTAATCAAATAAAATAAGTAGATATATATAAATAATACAATCAATATATTTTAAAAAATTCTTCTAATTTTTTCAAAATAGTACATTATTAAGAAAACAATCAAAAATAAACAATAAATCTTAATTTGTAAATATAACAAGCTTCTACGATATCGTTCATCGCACTGTTAGCATTTCCGTATGTTGTTTCGGTCTAAACTATTTTAATTTAAATGTACTAAACTAAGTTCAAACGATACGACAAAAGGAACATTTTTGAGCCTCTAAGAGTTTTCTGATGTATTTACAAAGTAAAATTCTGACTAAATATGGGTGATTTCAACCTTAAATAGTTGAACAAGTTTTTTTTTTATATTGTATTTAGTTAAATAATTATATGACAATGATCGTGTTTCACTCTCTTTTTATTTCAAAAATACATAACATTGTACCAATACTACCATTCTCCTCCATCCCCGTATCACATTTTATATCCCTGTCTACCCCCACAACCCCCCTATTTGATGTATTAAATGGACGTCCCTGTAGGATCAACATATCGAGTAACACATAAATTATACTTTTATACTATGATATTACAGTTTTATGTTGTAAATATTGCTAAAAAAATGTTTTTTGTACTTTTCGTTAGTATTACAATTATCACTCTAAGATGTTTGTTTTAGACAAACTGAGTAAAGTTTAAAAAATGTATAAAACAAAAAATATAATTCAATTACAAAAAAAAATGAAAATGTAAATTTATTATCAAGATTCGTAATATTATATTTCGAGCAACTAAATAATTATTCAAATAATTAAGGATAAATTAATAGTCCTTTGTAATATGAACAGCTCTGCGTAGTAGGTTTCTTTCTCTCTGCATTTCTTATATCATATCTATGAATATCTATTTTATATATAATTTTATTTATGAAGTATATTGGCAATCCATCATTTAAAATTTTGTACATGAAAATCATTGTGTTTGGCTTTAGTCCTTATTTTACAGTAAGCCAATTTAAATCTGTGTATTTTATGTTTTTTATTTTAGAGTATCTATTTCTCCTTAGAAGGATTCTCATTGTTGAATTGCAATTTTTATTTCTTCTTAGTTATTAATGTATAAATAGTGGAATAGTGTTGAAAATGGGGAGCAATTATTATTATTATTATTCATTTGAGAAAAATAGCAAACTTTTAAAAAACACTCTAGTACGAATTTTTTCATTTTCTCAAATTGATAATTATGTCCAACCACAAATTCAACGCTATAGACATCAAAAATAACTAAATTATATTAAAATATTTTTACTGCTTAAATGAAAATACAGTGTAGGTTTTTTTAATTATTTTATTATTTTATTAAATTAGATCAAATTTATTTTGAACTTTATTTTTTATAATCCTACAATATGTGTATTATGTATTTAACCAACCGGTTTCAGAAACAAGAATTTTCAACATGACGAAGGAAATAATTATTTCTGAAAGCGGTCAGATATAATATTGCAAGTTTTTGATTTCGTAAACAAATTTCATAATATTAAAGTATACGCGGAAGATTTCAGGCAAACAGAATTAGTAATCCAGAGCGATACTGATTGATTAATGAATTAATTAAAATAACGTAACATATAATACAAAGATATACGCACGTGTAAGTTTAGTAAAATACTATGAACGGTACTTACCTCAATCTGGTGTGTGGGTGCAGAGTGGAGCGTCGCATAGTTATGGTAAAGGATTATTTGCTTAGTGTCAAATTGGGTCTATGCGGGAACCGTCGTTGCTCGTTCCGACCAGCGCTTGCGGAGGTGTGATATACATTGCGTCGGGTTACACCGGGGGACCTATTTATAACTCTGAATAATTTTCCGTCATATTCATATCAATTATCCAATAATAATTGAACTAATGTTCAACAATAACGTGATTCTCAAAATAGTAGTTTCGAATTTTCCTAACAAGTGACTCACTGTGACAATGCTGTGTCCGTTTTAATTATAATAATAACATTTTCAGATGTACCTTTTGGATATTTATCATCAGATTTGGTAAGATTTTTTTTTATCCATTGTCATTGATTTACTTCATCGAAGAATATGTATGTTCATAAGTTGTTAAATAGTTTTTTTATGTTAATTATTACAATTTTCGTCTTCTTCGTGAATTATATAATTTTTAAATATATTTGTACGAATTATACTGCATACCTTCTGTTTAGAATAGGGTTGAATAGCATGATTTTCTAAACGTATTTTCAGCTAATACTGCATACATTTAGTAGTTACTTATAATACCCGGGCATATATTAACGTATTAAGTAAAAAAATCTATTTTGCTGTGTGATAGGACGTCTTAATTCCTTCTCTAAGATATTGATTGTTGTCTGTTTTTTCATTATCTTGTATATTAATGTGTTTCTTCAGTCCTTTGTAACAGTAGTTGGCCTATTTCTCTTTGTATTTCTTACTTTCTATGAATGTCTATGTTATATATTGTATTATTTTATTTTTGGCAATCTATCATTTAAAAATTTGTATACGAATAATATGAAAATTATTGTGTAATATTATTGTGTAATGTAATTGAAAATTATTGAATACTATAAAATTTTGTATATGAATAGCTTGTTGGCCTTGTGGTTAGGACACTCGACTCGTGATCCAAAGGTTGCGGGTTCGAACCTCACTCCAGACTAGCAAGTTAGTCCTAATTTCATAGCACAAGCGTTTAGCTTAGTTTGAAAATAGTAAGAATATTGATGTGACGCGTATTCCGTGTTCACATCTCTATTTTTTTAATAAAAAAAAATAATAAAAAAAAAGAATAATATGAAAATTATTGTGTTTGGCTTTAGTCCTTTTTCATGGTGAGCCAATTTGAATCTGTGTATTTTGTGTTTTTTTATTTTAGAGTATCTATTTCTCCTTAGAATGATTCTCATTATTGAATCGCATTTTTTACATTTTTTTAGTTTCTCATGTATAAATAGTGGAATAGTGTTAAAAATGAGGAGCAATTATTTATTTATAAATTAAGTCTTATTCTATATTATTTATTGAATTGGCGTTAACTTTGTGTAATGACATTATAATTATATATAAATAAATAGATTACTTGTCTAAGACCACTAATGAGTTTAAGATGATTACACAACTAGTTTCGACAACTACCGATGTTGTCATCACCGTTGATTAGTGGTCTTAGACAAGTAATCTATTTATTTATATATAAGTCTTATTCTTACCAAGAATATTACGTTTTTGAAATTTTCAGAGTTATGCATTCAACCAATGATATCATATATATATAATACTTCCATTATTTGGAAATCGACTAGCGGGAAGACGTCAAAGCTTCGTTTGATATTCTCGTAACAGTCGATTACTTCCGAATAAAAATGGAATAATATAAATAAGTGAATCAATAATTAAATGAGAACCATATAACTATCAAATATTTACGACTTATTAAGTAGCTGGGATATTGAAATTGGTAACACGGTGTCCGTGAGGTCCGTGGTTCGAATTCAGGTCCCAGCCTTTAATTTTTCAGTTTTATTATTTGATATTTATGTATTTCTCTTATTTTCATTTATTTATTTCATATTAAATATTACGGGACTCGTTTCCTTAAATAAATGAAAAATACCTCTGTGTTTCGCGCACTGCCTGTTACCAATTTCACTACACCAGCGACTTAATAAGTCGTCAATATTTGATAGTTATATGGTTCTCTTTGAATTATTTTTTTTAATTGAAATACTAATAGATTCCGTTGCAATAGGGCAATGATTAATTCTACACATATTATTTCCAAATCCCCTTTTTAGTAGGTGCTTGGTAGTTATTATATATATTAATTACGATCTTGAATCAATTTTGACGCAGGCACTGCATCATTTAGTTTCTCTATTATTTTTAAATAACATTTCTGTCTTACTAATTGATGGTAAGGCAAAAATGTACGTTAAAATATAAATAGTATTTAGGTAATTATTTAAGTAAAATTTATTTTAGTAATTTTCATGATATTTTCACAATATATAATTTCTTTTGCTTTTACCAGATAAATTTTTTAATTATTCTCACAGAGAAATGTACGTATATTTACATATCTTAAAAAACTCGTTTTTATATGGCAGTATGCACTTTTTAGTATCGTAAAAAGCAGCATTTATCGTGCTACGTTCGTTTTATGATTTGCTCTTAAAATTTGTATATTGGTACCAATCGGCGAGTAAACGAACTCGAACGCCGATTATTATTTGTTCAAATAGAGATCGATATGCACGTGATTTCCAGACAGATAAATATCTACGCACATACTACACCGGTGTGTACCGATAACGACACTTTAGGTGTTGATAGGTAAAGAAGCACGTGCGTGAAAATGATGTGTCCATAATTATACCAATTACATACTTCGCTTCTCAATGACAAATTGCTTAAACCAACAGATTGTCATTCAAATATTTATTTTAATTATATACCTTCATGTCCCATCCATGCCAACGTCGGCAGTTCTGTACCCTTACTATATATGTATGCGTATGTGAACCGTTACACCTCGTTAACCTTGGGACCCATGCACTCCACACCTGCACGATGATATTATATCACATGTTGTTTGTTGATATAAATAAGACACAACTCTTAATTTTATTTTTAAGAAATTTTATAATTTATTTTCCATAAAAATGCGTGAATTCTAACTCGTTATTTTCCTGACTTTTACAAGAAGTTTTTATTTATTATTTATTATCCCGCCTTGATAATGAGACGAAAATTTTGCAACCGCGACCGAATATCAATAGTTAAGGAGATATGCAATATAAAAGTTTATATTTTTTCAATATTTCTGACTTATTTTTTGCAAATCGTTTAACTTAAATTACAGTAAGTTTAACCATTTTGAAAAATTGATTAGTTTCAATACAAGTCAAATAAAATAAATTAAACAAGCTCTGTAACATCCTGTATATTTGATGTAATTAATGACCATATTTTTGTACCGCTAAATACTAAGATAAGACTCAAAACAACAATCGACCATTTAGTAACAAAATGTAACGAGTTTTTGTAAATGTCAACATGTACATATGTCTGCGCTCTAGAACGACCCGAGCCCCCTGCTCTGGAACGATGAAAGTTACTCTCTATTCAGATGTTTATTCTCGCCAGCATAGAAGGTGAGCAAAGATTGCCTTTGAAGTATCCATTGAATAAAGCCATTAAAAATTCCATTTACTAAGTAAACTTTCCACTATCTGCTGCATCAAAAACAAACGGCAGCTCTATGAATGGCTGCCATATTGTCTCGTGATGACGTACGGACGCGTTGCTGAACGATGTTTGGATGACTTCAATAGAAGGATGTAATATCGGATAGTGAAAATTTTTGCCATAAACCTTGCAGTTTGGATGGGAATCTAAAAGAGAAGCTAATAAAGATTTAATATAAAATGTATCGATCATCTGAGAATGCAAGAAGCGTAAATTTTCAAGTTTTTAATATCATAAATTAACAAATTCAATTATTATAACATAATATTATATCAATCATTGACTCCGTTGACCATAACAGGGCGGTCAACTAACAAATTGGTTCATTATTAATTAAATAATTCCTAATGATAAATTAACTCATTTTTTCAAAACGATTTGTTCGGTTGATATTTTATAAATGTTCAAGTTTTTTGTTTGTAACATTGTGGAAATTCATTTTTAATATTTAAAAAAAATGAGGGTAAACAACACTGTTTTATTCCACTATATTTATTTTGAATTGTTAGAACGTTTTACAACGTGTTGTAAACGTGTTGTTATTGACAATGGGAGAAATCCCGAAAACGTTCTAACAATTCAAAATAAATATAGTGGAATAAAACAGTGTTGATATTTTATATTAATTTATCAGAAAAAAATTAATCCTATAAAACATACTTTCAACAAAACATAGAAATAAATATAAGCGTAGAAATTTGTTTTTAGGTAACTTACCATAGTTTTAAAATTATTATATATTGGCTAATGGATTCAGTATGATGAATGGTACAGATTATTATCTCAGTCGTGGTGATTCGTGACTCGGTACAACAGCAACAGTACAAAAATGCTTGTTTTTGAAATATATTCAGCATATTTTGTATTTTGTATGAGTAAGTATGTTCAAATTTTTAAAAAACACTTTATTGAATTTTATCCCCAGAGGGCACTATATCCCCTAAATTAATCAAGATATATTATAGATGTTTCATAGAGACGAAGCTATTTATATTAGAAAGTAGTTATGGAGTATGGAAGTCTTTTAAGGTGCTATAAAATTAAAATTTGAGGATGAAGCAAATGGTCAAATTTAGTTGATTTTTATTTATTTTAAAAAATATAAACGTCATCAGTAAAATAAAATGTACATTTTTTTTTTATTCCAATACATACAAGCATAATTTTTGCAGAGAGAAAAGGGATGAATCGTCGTAATTCTTGATTTGGTTATATATATAATTTGTTTCTATCATACTTAAAGTACTAACAGTAAAATTTTATGAAATTTTCAATAACTATATATTATATACTCGTATAACCCAGATGTTAAGGTTTAATTTGCTAATCGGTAAATGTTATCAATGTCAAAATTATCTCAAACTAAATGGTACGCTCTCCGATTGGCTAAACTCAGATTAATAATTGTATTATAAAAACCACGTTACCAGATGAACATTCAATCTATCTCTTCGTTGTTTTTGGACAGTGTGAATCCTAATGGCTCGTATCCTAGGATGAGATTTATATCATGGCCTATCATTTCGTGGGCATAAGCCATAATATAGTCGTACTTTTAAACCACATATAAAATTGGTCTTATTTATGATTCAGTTACAGATTTTAATTAAGTAAAAATCATACGAAAATAAAGTAATGAATTTTTTGTTGTTTACTTGTTAAATGTATGAAACATAAACGTTGGCCGGCGATACCGACTCTGGCCAACTACCAACTGCCAGTAAGTAGTTCGACGGATGTTATACGGATGCTGGGTGTTGCGCGTCACCTGCTGAACCCACTCTGCGGCAAAATAAATTAATAGCGCAAGTTCTACATAGCCACTGCTAATAAAAATACATACAATCAATTTACAAATACACAATGTGTACAATTTGTAACAATATTTTTATGCGTTACAAATTAATTGTTTACCTGAAAAATGTATTTTCCAATAAAAAGATCACATATCTATATTTCAGAGGCAAATGTCACTTACTTTAATGAAATGTTTCAGTTTTCCTACGCGTATAATGGCATTGGTATTTTATTTATATTATTTCAAAATATAATACCTACGAACCGCATTTTAAAGGGCTTTAAATATAATAAATTAACCTTTAATCTAAAAAGGATCAACAAATATTAAGTAATAGAAGTATAATTAGTATACACCTTGGGTATTAAACTATTAAAGACGGTCAGTTGTAGAGTCCTGTAAAATATCCTAGAATAATTCAATTGAAGCCTAAAAAATTTCATTCAAAAATCAAAAATCAGGGATTACATTTAAATTTAAATTTAAATCTAATCCCTGAAGGATTATAATGCATGTTTATGGTATGATCTGTAGTCAGCAAGCGTCGTGGAATGTCGATGTTCAAAAATTTGATAATGTGTGAATGTTCTTACGGTAAATCGGTGAACATTGCTTTACGTAAAGTGATCAAGCCAGCCAATACAGGTCATAAGCCCTGTGGCTACCCAATAAAGACTTCTATGCTCTTGTATCACTTAAATAACTTCACCTCTGCGGGACTTCTGTAGTTTATCTTGATTATTCAATTCGTGTTTTTCGTTACTAAGTATATTCAGTTTCAAGGTCTAAGCCTAAGGATAAGTCCTTAAGATAAATGGCATTAAATAGTGCTAAAATTAAGGATCCTCTTTAATACGAACATTTAAACACGGAAAGTGTCCACGCTTGCATTTATGGTAATCGAAGGCCGAAAACCAATCAACGCACGCTTCTAGGAATTATAAGTAGGGGTGATCGTCGCGACCAAAAGTCAATGACAAAAAAACAATGCGATGCGTGACGAGAATCATTAACCTGATTCGACCGCTTGGCGAAAACGTCATCGCGTACACAGTACGGACATGGATGTCACCACATCGTTTAGAGTGTCCTTACTAACAAAGCTAAGTTAAATAAATAAAAAATTATGACACGGCAAGTAAAAATTAGCACTTCACGCCCTTTACGTGACCCACTCTGTTTACCTCATACATGAACGGCATCAGTATTGCGACATCGCTGGTTAGTGAGTGGCCCATTTTTCCGAAAAACTTTTATTTTAAAGTTAGATATAAATTTATTTACGAAAGAAGAAATTCGACTTCATGAATTTTGTATTTTACAATAATGCGTTGATCTTCGAAATCGAAAAAAAAAATAGTTATATTATAAAACTACGAAAAAATTATACTATAATCAATATATATATATATATACAAAGAAACCCGTATTTCCCTATCCGCCAAGTTTTCTCCACAACCAGACACTACCATCCCCTGATGGTTATGGTGGTAGATAGCCCTTTGTGTCACATCGAAAATGTCCCAGTTTGGTGGGGATGGCTAAGCGTGGGTGGGAGCGGGTGATGAAAATGTGCTTTCTAGCACGTTGTTTTGTTTTGGGAAGGACGCAAATGCTTCAGATTGTTCCAGAATGGGCCCGCCGACTGTGTCGGTAGGTACGGTAAGTCTAGAAGGTTCCGAAAAAATCCATTCTAGAAATTTCTGGAAGGAGAATGTTGTAAAATATTCCGGAAAGTTCTATAAGTTTCTAAACTAAGTGGCGGAGTGTACCGGTGAGTCAAAAATGTTTCAGAATGTCTGGTAAAGCTCTAGAAAGTTCTGGAAGTGGAGTGTTCTAGAAGATTCCTGAAAGTTCTATAAGGTTCCAAATTACGAGGTAAGGCTAAAAAGTTCCAGAACGTTCAATAAAGGTCTAGAAAGTTCTGGCGGCGGAGTGTGTCTGTGACCAAGGGTCCAGACCATTCGATAAAGTTCAAGAATGTTCTGGATAGAGAACGTTCTAAAAGTTTTATGAAAGTGCTCTAACATTCCAAACAGTATGGCGAAGTGTGTCTGTGAGTTTAGAAGGTTCCAGAACGTTCGGTAAAGCTCTAGAAAGTTCTGGAAGGAGAATGATCTAGAAGATTACTGAAAGTACTATATGAATCCAAACTGAGCAGCGGAGTGTGTCGGTGTGTTCAGAAGGTTCCACAACTTTCATGAAGGTTCTCGAATGCTTTAGAAGTTTCTGGAAAGAGAAAGTTCTATAAGGTTCCAAACTAAGTAGCGGAGTGTGTCGGTGTGTCCAGAAGGTTCCAGAACGTTCATGAAGTCCTTAGAAAGTTGAAGTCCTTAGAATGAATGCCTTAGAAGTTTCTGGTAACAGAAAGTTCAAGAAGGTTCTATAAGGTTTCAATTGAGTGGTGGAGTATGCCGGTGAGTCAGATGGTTCTAGAACGTTCGATAAAGCTTTAGAAAATTCTGGAAGGAAAAGGTTCTAGAAGATTTCCGAAAGTTCTATAAGATCACAAACTGAGTGGCGGAGTGTGTCAGTGAGTCTAGAGGTTCCAAAACGTTCATGATGGTTTTCGAATACTTTAGAAGATTCTGAAAGGAAAATGTTCAAGAAGGTTTTATAAGGTTTCAAACTGAGTGGCGGAGTATGCCGGTGAATCTAAATGGTGCTAGAACGTTCGATAAAGCTTTAGAAAATTCTGGAAGGAAAAGGTTCTAGAAGATTTCCGTAAGTTCTATAAGTATACAAACTGAGTGGCGGAGTGTGTCAGTGAGTCTAGATGTTCCAGAATGTTCATGATGGTTCTCGAATGCTTTATAAGGTTCTGGAAGGAAAACGTTCAAGAAGGTTTTATAAAGCTCCAAACTGAGTGGCGGAGTGTGTTGGTGAGTCTAGAAGATTCCAGAACATTCGATAAAGCTGTAGAAAGTTCTTGAAAGACAACGTTCTAGAGTATTCACAAATGTTCTATAAGGTTGTAAACTGAGTACGGAGTATGTCAGTGAGGCCAAAAGATTCCAGAACGTTAGATAAAGCTCCAGAAAATTCTGAAAGGAGAATGTTCTAAAAGATTTTAGAATGTTCTATAAGGTTCCAAACCAAGTGGCGGAGTATGTCGGTGACTGTAGAAAGTTCCAGAACGTTTGAAAAAGTTCTAGAATATTCTGGAAGGAGAATGTTTTAGAAGAGTCTTTTTTCTTCTAAAGAAAGTTCTCTAACGTTACAAACAGTGAGGTGGAGTGTATCTGGGGGTCTAGAAGGTTTCATAACGTTCATGAAGGTTCTCGAATGCTTTTGAAGGTTCTGGAAAGACAAAATTCAAAAACTTTCTAAAAGGTTCCAAACTGAGTGGCAGAGTGAGTTGGTGAGTCTAGAAGGTTCCAGAAGATTAAAATATGGTTCCAGAATGCTCTAGAAAGTTCTGGATGGAGAAAGTTTCAGAAAGTTCTATAAGGTTCTAACTGAAATGCGGAGTGTGACGGTGAGTTTAAAAGGTTCCAGAAAGTTCTAAAGGGTTCGAGAATTCTCTAAAAAGGAAGGAGAAAGTTCTACAGGCTATCAGAAAGATATTTAAGATTTCAAACTGAGTGGGGGAGTGCGCCGGTGGGTCCAGAGGTTCCAGAAAGAATTATCATGCTCTAGAAGGTTCTGTAAAGGGAAAGTTCTAGAAGATTCCAGAAAGTTCTATAAGATTTCGGAATGCTCTAAAAAGTTTTGAAAGGTTCTCTCTACAGTGTTATGATTGTGCGCTAAAATATCTGTTGATGTTTTCCAATTACAGATGCCGAAACTAGCAAAAAAGAGACTTCAACACAATTCTATGCTTACTAAATTATGGTCCCGATCGAAACCGGGCCAATCAGCTAGTAGTATACATAAAATGTGGATAGATACACTGCGGTATCTGTATAAAATAATACTTTCATACCCGTTTCAAATAACGGTTCAATATACTCGCATAAAACCAGTAGTTTCGTTGCCTTTAATAACTTTATAATAAGTTCACACATCGCATACCACGTACCAACTAGGTATTATGTAGTTAGGTACATTGAACCGAAAATGCCGTCCCGAACAATATCCTAAAATAATCATGATATTATAATGACATAACCGCGAATTTTGGTACTTTTAGCTTATTTTCGATCTATTTTAGAATGATGTATTATTTGTTTAATGAAATAAATTAAATTAGAATTGCTTAAAACAAAGCATATTAAATTACTTTTTACTATTTACGCACAAACCTACATAGTTGGGATTGTTTTTAAAAATTAAAAGAAAAGTTCTGTGAAAAAGTTCACGTTTTATTTGCACACTCCAGTCAAATCAGAACAGATCTTAACAGTGGATCTAATCTTAGTAGCTTGTTGGTCTTGGGGTTAGGACTCTCGCCTCGTGATCCAAAGGTCGCGGGTTCGAATCTCACTCCAGACCAGCAAGTTAGTCCTATTTTCATAGCACAAGCGTCTAGCTTAGTTTGAAAATAGTAATAATATTGATGTGACACGTATTCCGTGTTCGCATCATTATTTAATAATAAAAAAATATAAAAATGTAAAAAAATAAAAAATTGGCTAAGTTTTGAAACTCAAACGGCAAAGAAGTATACGTTGGTGCACTATTTAATATACCATGTCCCAAACTCTATTCTAAACAAACAAACTACACACGCAAGTCACAATTTTGGATAAATACAGCTTTGATTTTATTTATTATTTATCATTATCTGCTCGTATTTATCATTTAATCAAGTAGAAATAGAAACAATTATGTTTCTAATAACGAGTTTTATAAATATAAAAACAGTAATAAATAAAAATACAAAATATATTCTGTATCTGTTGTGACTAAATATTGATCTAATATTTGATGTAGATAGTGTATGAGGACCATTTGCATTCTACAAGTTTTTGTTAAGTATGTGTTTTTCAAGTGTTCTGTGATGTAAAGAAGGACCCATTAATAACGTGAGGTTTTCAAAAAAGAACTGTTCAACGATCCATCCCAAAAAACTCACTACACTGTAACTCGACGAATGTTCAATGGTTTTTCTTCATATACCCGAGATTTTCCACATCCCTTAACCTTTTAAATGCCAAAGGTTTTAGAAAAATACAACCACACAGGTAAGTGGTAGGTTTCAACACTATTGTTTAATCAGCTATAAAATGCTGGTAATTACCGTCCACAGACAGCGGATTGACTTTAATTGAAAATCGTGTTTATTTCTGTCTCCGCAAGGTCGAAAATTGCGTGTAATCACACAACTGGATTGACGCATAAACAGGCTCATTGCATTTAAAGGGTTATTATATCAATTTTGCTTATTGATATATCCATTGAGATGAATTTGCTTTGTCGCAGATTTTTTATTTAAACGAACACTACGACTACGCACTACATCACAGGATCTGAATGCGGTATCCCTTGGCAACGTGAATGCGACGAGAATAACATTTCGAATCATTTTGGAATACCTACAACAGAACGAAAATTTTCACGAGAAGTTTTTAAGATTAATGAATTTTCCTGGTCGCTAAATAATAAACTTCCAATAAAACAATTTTATGTGAACATATTGAAAATGGCGTCTAGTACACAAATTCAAGTACAGAATTAAACCCACCAGAGAAATCTATGTATTTGTATGTTTTTTAGTAAAAGTTTAGTTTTCACTATGTATTCATTGGTAGGTATTACAATATTACAATACATTATTTTACTTAGATTTAAGCACAGTAGCGTCATACAAACAATAACCAAATATAGTACGGTTTTCTAGATTGACCTAATTAATCGAACGCATAGAATCATTGTCGTGATGCAAAACTGGAAATGAAATATTTATGTAGATTTTCAGGAGATAGTATTTAGATGAAATACCTCGATTATAAACGACGTCTACATTTCCAGGAATTCACGTGGGTCACAATCAACCTACATTTATGACTCAAATTAAATCCTACGAGTTAATCTGCCGCGTTCAGACTACCGACTGTATCTGCGGCTAAGCGCACCGCGCAGTCGTGCAGTGTATTCTCAGGGACTACAAATGTTCAAAATGAGAATGTTATCAGTTCAGTAGAATTTTACTTAAGCTCATGTTATAGATAATTAATATTCCGCACTAAGTACGCACGTCGAAAACACAATTTCTTAAAATTAAACCTCATTTTATAAATAATGTTGACAGTTATTTATATATTATTCATTATTTTATATATATATATATATAACTAGGAGTTTGCCTATCCTAAGATGTTAACTGTCGTTTAGAATTTTCGTACAATACTTTCTAAGCAAATCATTATCATCAGCTATTGTTAGCTGTTGGTTTTCCGAATAAATAAATTATGAATATAAGTTTTTTAAATAGAAATTTCGAGCATCTACAATTTGAGAAAAATATTATTCTTCTTCTTCTTCAGCTTTCTCTCCACTGCTGGATACAGGCCTCTTAAACTTCATCCATTTGTCATGACCCCTCCGTATCCAGGCGATACCAATTGTTTTCAAATAAAGGTCTTTGATGCTGCATGCCACTAATGATAACTTATGGACTGGAAACAACAACCCTATTTAAAAAAAATGGTTTGTGATCCAAAATTAATGTTCTAAAATATGGCGAAGGAAATTTTGCACTTTTTTTGGAATTATTGTTTTTTTAAATAAATTCTGAAATTATTTTTTTTTAAATTAATTTTAATGTTAATATGCCATTCACTATTTTTTTTAATTCCGCTCATCCAAAGATCATCTAAAATTCGTTCCGATGTTTCAACTCACGGATGTTTATGTGATAGCCGGGGTAATGTTGTAAACATTTTTGCCCTAATAAATATTCAGTATTATTACAAACACTGTACGCATTCTGTTTTGCATTATAAACAACATTTTGTTAGATCATTTAATTAATTGGGTTATAACAATGCTCAAAATTGCAAAATTCATTATAACAGTCCTCTGTAAATTGCCCGTCGATAACACAATTACAGTATGTGAAATGGACATCACAAATGTTAAATTCACGTCGTGATGGGCAATCATTGTACCAGAACGAAGTGGACGTATTATTTTTTTTCTAACTCTTATTGACATACTACCCATTGTGCATGATAGAGGTTAGGTATATACAGATGATGTGGCCGAACAATATTGGCATTATAGTCGTGTACATATCGTTACTCTTTTGCCGAGGTATATAAGTGATTCGGCATGAATGTTTGCGAACTTGACCGTCGCTGGTTAGTGTCTTATGAAAAAATAAGTCGGTAGCCACACAAATAACGAAAAGTTAATGAATATTATTATTAATAAATAATATTTTAAAAATTTAAAATTTTTCGGGACAGCGTAAAAGGATGAAATTTTGCTCATGAAACGTGAGCATGAGACTTAACTCAAAACTCGTCTCAAGTACAGAGAGCAGTTTCCGTGTACGCACATCATAACGGTAAAGAGCAGTAAATAAATAGTGAGGTTAATCCATTCCGAGTAGTCCAGAAAACAATAATTGATTGTTTTATTTTTTTAGTAATAAAAAATTAATTTAAAAAAATTGTACCCGATTCAAAAAAGGCGACCATTGTTTTAAACCTCACGCTGTTTTTGCGTGTGCAGGCATCAACTATTTTATAAATTAGTGAGCACTGGGTTGTCTAAAGCTTAAAAAAAACACATAGTATTCAGTACATTTTAACCGGATACAATAATAATTAGTTATGAACTACTAAAACATAAGGGAGTATACCTATAAAATTTGACTTTTTCTAAAATGTCAAGCATGAAGTGTTGGACCATTTGAAATGGATTACCACATTTCCGATGGTTCTGACAGCGTACTGATCATCTAATATGTATCGATATTTTACTTCAGTAAGTAATTTTATCCTACAAGATATAAAAATATATTTTAATAATATCAATTTTATTCTTTATCTATAGTTTCGATTTCACATCAGATATAATAGTGCTTTAAATTCATTGAATATTCCTATCCCAGGCCATTGAAAAAGAGCTTATGATTGCACATCATAAAATAGCGATTGCTTTTGTAATATTAAGGAATAAGTAGGTAATCCTTTCAAACAACTGGGTAATGTTTATTCAATTATGTGTTTAAGCAATTCAATAAATGAATGAAAATTTTTTCGTTTTATATATTCCACATATATACAAAATAATTTTGACTGCATTTGAATCTGGGTGTCTACTTTACTGTATTTAAAAATGAACAATGTTCCGGTGAAAATATAATCAAAGACTCGCACACAAGGGGGAGATTTTCAACAAAAGAGAACATCCTTCCAAAACCTCGTCCCCGAGCCTAACCGGGTATAACAGAACTATCAGTAGACAGTCGTAGGAGATGACATAAAAACCATATCCGATTTTATCCAGGCATCGGAGTAAGAACGATTTTTTTTATGTATGGCATTAAAAATGTAGAAGATCTTATATAAGTTTTTTCAATCTCTACGTTAAAGTAGTAATAAAGTAGATTTCATTTACACATATATTAAATACTAAAGCTATTCTAACCATTCGTTATTCGTTATGTATCCGTTTTTTCCGACAAAAGTCGATCTGACACGATCAAAGGAATATATTCTTAAAAATAATAACAAAAGCCCAAAGAACTGACAAGCATGTGAATGTGGATGCAGCACTATATGATTTAAGTAAACTCTCTTTCTTCTCTGCCTTTCTATATTATGAAAGATGGCGTGATGGGTGGTACGTGCGTATGAATAAATATTAGGTTAATAAATTATTTTGTATCCCAAAAAAATGTGTTATAAAACCTTAATTTGTATTCCGAAAACAGATTGGAGCTGAATAAAGACTGACCTTTGTCAATTAATATCCATCCCGACTGCGAATGTGATGTCTCGTGCGAATGTCATCTGCGTGGCAAGTAGTGTGAGACAACTCAATTATCTCTACACCTAAATCTTACGTCGCCGGGTAATAATTCTCACTGCACTGTGTTATTGTAAGAATTTCTCGAAGCGGAGGCGACGCGCTACTCCCCTTCAATGGCCGACAGCCTCGGACGAGTGTCCAAGTACGAGAAGTGAATATGTCGCTCGATAGGTAGCTCGCACAATAAAAATGAGAAATAATGGGAAAAAGAAATACTTGGCGGTGCTGGTTCCATTGTTTTTTTAATGCTACGTCCGTTGTCAGATAAATATGGTATTTAAAAAATCATTTTTAATAATGCCTATAATTCAACGGACATACTTATGTATTTGTATTTCGAAATGGTTTCAAGCGTTTCAGTAATATAGAGGTATCAATCATTACCAGCTGCGAAATCAAGTGAATGAGAAAAGACTAGATAGACCTGTCTCTATCATCGACCAATCAAATATATGAAAGGTTCCTAGAATTCGAACATACATACAGAATTTCAAAAATTTGGTAATATAATATGTGGATGTACCTACGATAGAATTGGTGAACTTGCATTGAGTAGAGCGATCGGCTCATAAGTAAGCCCTAGAGCATCTTTTTAAAGACTTCAATACACATTTCTCGTACATTAATTATTTCGTCTCTGTGAGAATGCTATAATTAATTAAAAAGATTTTTACCTTGAATATGCCTTAATTAAAAAGATTTAGATTGAATATGCCTTTACAATCCGTTCGAAGTGTAAAATGCAAGTATCTCGAAAAGAAACGACACACGTCAATGTTCATAATCTCAATGTATTATAGACAGATGTAATTTTTTTTGGGATTACGCACGATTTGAAGCGCTCAGTCAACATCATGATGCCGTGACTTGTGAACATGTTCGATCGAGACGAAATAAATGAACGATATTTTTTAAGCCTCCCTCGCTTACAAGCAAAGACAAATAAGAAAGTTTGTAAGATTTGAGCACGAGCATAAATTGAATAGTGGTATCGGATGTATTTCGTCAACATAAATTCAATGCAGCACTTATCCCGCTCACCGCGGTAGAAAGGGCCAGACAAAGGACCAAAGAGCGTGCCGCCGAACCAAAATGCTCCGCCAGTTACACCCTTTAGTAGGTAAATGTGAGCATAAAACTGTTCCCTCTTACCATCGATACTTTTACTATTTTAGGACTACCTTAAACGTACGAAGATTGGATCAACACTAGCGAAATTTTAACACCCTATGAAAGGATATACTTACAACTCGACAGATGCAAATTTATAGTGCATAAATTATAACATAATATTTAATATTTTCCCACGAAAATAGCATTCATCTCCGTCTTTACACGATTTGTGATGTGTATTGATGAAGGTTTTTTGTAGTAAATACAGGATATTGTTCCGATATAACTACACTTAGAAGATCTTCCGCCATCTCTGGTTGAGTTCTGCGAAGTGACAATGAATAAAATTAATAATGTATTTTACCACAACCAGTTAAGCATTCTTCCATGAATTACTCGCTCCAAGATAAAAGTAATGGACAGTATTATGTTTAAAAATCTATGCGGAATGTTCGTATGAATTTCATATTATTAGAAGTGACTACTATGAAAATGATTTATGAGTTAGACCAGCGATTTTCCACTGCTGATATATTCGCTATTTGTACTTTAAACTTTTATAATATTCGATACGGAGTGCCACTGTAATAACACTAACTAAACTATACTTAAAAAAAAAATTGGTTCGACTATAATAATACACACAACGATTGCTAATACAAACGACAACAATAAATTATATAATATTACATTAAAAAAATAATAATAATTCATGCTTATATTAAAATGTATTTATTTATAGAGGCAAAAAATTTTGGCCGAAAATTTATGCTTTGGTTCTAGGTACATTTTAACGTAAGCATGGATATATAAAAAAAAATCGTGTGACATAATTTTCTACATTTTAGTCTTAATATTACCTACCCAGCGTACAAAATTACTTCACTAGGAAACCAGACCTCAACAAACTAGATGACCTCATTAACTATATGCCCTATTTATTTGATATTTCTTGCTATATATCTTATTTCTTATTATATCTTGTTAATTTTATACCTATTTAAATCATCTTATACTTCTATATATGATCTAAATGTGGAGACCTGTAATTGGCCATCTATATTGTATCAATGTTTTCTATGCTTTTTTTTTTTGTGCTGTTGGTCTTCCATAAACATTAAATAAATAAATAAATAAAAATAAATATGTATGATAATTTAATGTATGTTTTCTTATATGGAATATGTCGAACTGCACAAACCTCCTGACATACTGGAATAAAGTTTCATGTATTTATATTAACTAATTTCCCATATAAAACTTTGATTAATTAATTATGATGGATTCATTAATTAATTACAACTAATCAGCATTATTAATTAGTTATTTAATTAATTGAATATGATAATAGATATTTAATTAATTGAACCAGATAATTGATTCAATCATCGTCATGGAGAATACGTCTGTGCGCAATAGTTCAGCTCAATGGAACATTAGAAATCGGGTAAAATATCGATTATTTCATCCAGACAAAAAGGTAAAAATACAACTATAAAAATGTTAGTGATACTCGTATTCATATGAGATTCAACTTATGAAGCAAAGACTTCTGAAAATGGTTGACAGTTCAAAGTTTTGAACGATTTTTATCATGGTAGTTGTCTTCCCTTGTCATAATTTACCTGGCATTTTTAAATTTGATGAATTCTAAAACCAAATACTCAATGTTCCAAAAGTCTGTATCTTAACTTATTATTATATTAAATTAGATATTTTGTTTTTATCGTCAGGCTGCAAAATATGATATATGTATTTAAACACGGGTATTGAGTGCTTTTGTAAATCATTACATTTTTATTATGTTTTTTATTTTATTTTTTGTTTTTTTTTACAAAGATTATATTTATGATCTATTTCATGATACCTAGTCATTACGTGTACTGTCCATAAATTAACTGAAAGATGTTATTGATAATATTTATAAAATCTAGTAGAATACTTACCACCAAAAAACTTTCCCTGTGCCAAGTAGTAGCATGCGTGCCAAAGGATGCAGACCGCTGTATTAGACAGTGATATTACTTAATTCCAAGATATTAACAAAAATCTACTTCGATCAAAAAGAATAAAATAGTATCAAATTGTCATTAGAAATCAAATATTTAATTTTCATATAAATGATAGATTTATTGTATTTATCAAAATTTTCTTAAATATTTGTATCAAAAATTGTTAAACTTTCACGCGAAACAAACACATTGTAGTGAGACATAATATCTTTAAATAAAATATAACTTTGTTTGACACCACTTTATTGAGTTTTACCAACTAGGTTTAGCTCACAGCTGAACCTTCATCAGGGTTGAATATACACTATATACAGTATGTATTCAATATATAATATATATAGCATATTATCAACCGTGATGAAAGCTCAGCTGTGAGGCAAAACTAGTTGGTAATAACTCAATAAAGTGGTATTAAACAAAGTGATAATTTATTTAAAGAATAATAGTTATTAGGTGTATGTAAATATGAATAAGGTAATATTGTTATTGTGATGTTCTTGACCGGCCTCGCCAGTCAAGTATTTTTCTTTTCTTCTGCTGGGAATCCCGGGTCTTGTAATCAAATTTGTTTACATCTGTATTGTAAACTTGAAATAATAACACTACATAGCAATTTTGCTGTATATTAGATCGAGTTCTTTCCTTTGAAAGCGATCTGGAATGACCTCGACCCTTACTGGACGCGGTCACATTCACGCATCTTCGGCTCCTTTCGCGCACACACAAACATTCGTCACATCAAGATAGGTACATTACATACTCATCTTATTTTAAAATTATGATACTACGCTCATCGAACGCAAATTAATCTCAAAGAAAAAATCATTTAATGAAGTAAAGGGTGCGGTATAGTTTACCATTAAATTCTATTTTATATTAAACCTTTAAAGTATCCACACTTTTGTTTAATTATTAAAATTAGAAAAAAAGTAAGTGGAATTGAATTGCTTTTAATAATATTTACAATTCAAAAATATACGTTTTCAGATATTGTTATATTAATAATTTTATCATTTTTCTTTTAAAATACCGCTTATATTGGTACAAACAATATTGAATAAGTTACGTTGCCCAGGATTTCTAGAGATTATCGGAAATATTCATATATTCTTTAATATAAAAGTTCCTGCCTTTGTAGATACACTTTTGATAAAATATAAATCGCTTAGGTCTGAGTTTTCCGGCTTGACGGGATCAGCCCAGCAGTGTCCATTTCTAAATTAATTCTACGTCTCGGCTTTAGGTTGAAGAGTAATCATATTACATGAAAAAATTTTACCAAAGTCTAATATTTAAAAGCACTTAAAAGTAAAAATAAATTTTCGGTCAAAAAAATTTTCCTCGCCTTCCAAATAAAAGGTGGGCTCAAGCGATATTGATATAGATTACAGAAATCTGTTGTTGATAGAGGAAAAGCGCCCACGCTTTTATTTGGAGAGTGAGGCAAATAAAAGCGTGGCCAAATTTTTTTTTTACTTCTTAGAACATTTAAATATTTATTTGCATATAAAATTTTTATAATATACAAATAAGTATATAAACAATATAAGATATAAAATTATAAAGTCCTAGGACGTATTACATAATTTTTTTACATTTTTTTACTCCTTAGAACATTTAAATATAAACGCGGTTCTAAATTTTTTTTTCATGTAACACCTATAATTTTTTACTTTCTTAATATTGCCAAGCGTATAAAATCACATCCGTAGGTAATTAGCTCCATTTTTTGATCAGCTCATAGTCTTAATATTACCCAAAGTACAAAATCACTTCGGTATTAGACTAGCGCCATCTTTTGATGAGGTCATTAACTAATTTTCCTCATAAAACATTGATTAATTAATTAAGATGGACCTTATAAATTAGTGAATTTGATAATTGGGTCATGTATTGTAATTCTGTGTGCCAAATTTCAGCTCTATTGCATATTGGAAAGCGGGTGGGATATCGATTATAATATTCCGTCCAGACAAACAGATGAAGCTAACATAAACGTGCTAAAATGAGGATCTATTTTATCGATAGAAGGTGCATTTATAACAGAATAAACGTATATTTTCATTTTATATGTTTTCCGGGGAGGTTAGACTTGGCTCTTGTGGCGTGCTATAGATATTTGTCGCCTTTGTAACCTTTGCATTTCAGTGCGTCTGTGTTTTCATCTCCTTCCGTATATATTTTTCTGTGATATAGATATCCGCTCTGCCCTTAGTGAGCCCCTTCTTCTGTGCTGAATGTGCTAAATATGAATATGATACGCCAAACTTTCGGAGTAAAAGATGATGTGTCCAGTAATAATCTTTGAATTTCTCCATTTCAAAGTTTTCAATCATTAGACAAAGAAAATAACACAAAGCTACGCCTGCGATAGAAATATCACATCGAAAAGATAAATATCCACTGCAATGGGAAAAAAAATATCAACTGTAATGGAAAAAGATAAATATCCGCTGCAATGGGAAAAGATAAATATCCGCTGCAATGGGGATAGATAAATATCTGCTTCAATGGGAAAAGATAAATATCCACTGCAATGGGAAAAGATAAATATCCGCTGCAATGAGAAAAGATAATTATGCACACCGTGCAATAGGATTGGAAACATCGGTCAGAAAGGTCATGTCCATACGGCATAATATCTCAGAAAACTTTATCCAACAGATTCTGAACAGCAAACCTGAAAACATTTTTAATAAATACCTTTTTATTATTACAAAAAAACAATCAAATCTTGAACAAAGCTGAATTTTGCTGAAAAAAGAATATTTCGATTTGACCTGATAAAGAATAATCCGGATTTGCCCAGATTCACTTTATTTATTATTCAGTAAAAATAATTCATTTAAGTTATCTATCGATTGATAATGAAAATATTATACCTTATTTAAAATGGATTTAGATAGTAGTATTCCGCAACACGTTTTTTCAAAGAAGCATAGATATAAGTATTAAAACTAATATATTTACAATCCACATGTGTTTTTTAAATGAAGGTTGAATTTCGTATGAAATATTGAGGTTGATTGATTTTCAATTATTGAATTTGTATATACCCATAAATACGTATCTATTTAAATACAAGAATTAATATTAACTCTTGTTACATTACAATAAATAATTATAACTTTGAATTTTTTTTTTAAATGCCATAAAAATTAATTTATCGAACAAAAATATAAAAATAATGATACATAATGGTTGGAGCAAGGTCAAATTAAGAAGAAAAGAAACCAATTTTTTTATTTATTTGTTTACGCTCATTATAGGCTTTTACATATAAATTTTTTATAATATACAAATAAGTATATAAACTATATCAGGGATAAGAAGTACATATAAGACATAAAATTATAAAGTCCTAGCACGTATTACATAAAAAATATTACATAACACTCATGAAGTATTTTAACAATATCTATTATAAGTAGTAATATATAAATATAAAGTACATGTAAAAGCAGTAAAAGGTATAAACAGTGAAAGTACAGCTATAAGCATTATAATATGAGTATAAAAATTAAAAAATTAAGTACAAAGCAGTAAAATTAAAAAATATATATTCTCATCAATAGTGGAAGTTAGTAATGCAGTAGTATTGTCATATTAATTAATTTCAACCAACCATGTAACCATGTTCATTAAGTCTTTAATATTCTGCTGATCAAAGAATTTGACTAGTGATTAGTTCTAGAATTGTGGCAATAAAAGGTGACAAATTGTCAAGTTCTATGTACTTTTGTTTAATTTCACTTGCAAATAATTGTTAATGTACTAATTAGAGCCATTCAGCCGAAGAAAGATTAATTAGAAAAAAAATACTGTGCACATATTTTTTCGAGATATTTAGCATTCTAATCCTAATATACAGGTGTCTCATAGCTACTCGCAAAAACTTTACAGGTGGATTCCTGCCTTGATAATTGGTCAAAAATATTCAAGCAACCAAATAGTTATGGAAATATGCAATATGAAACTTTGCATTTTTTTCAACATTTCTGACTTATTTTTTGCAAAAAATTCATCTATCATTACAGTCGTTTTTATCGATTATGAAAAATGCATTCGCTTTAATACAAATCAAATAAAATTTTAAAAACCTTGCAAAAATTTAAAATTATTACAATTATTTATTTTTACAATTTTTTTATAATTTTATTTGATTTCTATTAAAGCGAATGAGTTGTTCATAATCAATATAAGTTACTATAATTATATTTTTACGTTTTGCAAAAAATAAGTCAGGAATATTGAAAAAAGAATGCAAACTTTGATATTGCGTATCTCCATACTATCGATGTTCCGTCATGGCTGTTTGAACATTTTCGACTCATTATCATGGCAGGAAAAGTTTCTGCTCCTCGCTTAATTAATCGCTGTACTGTGTTGCTCGCAGTCACTGCTTGAACTGATATATTTTCAACTGCACTGCACAAATCTGTATTTCATTCAGATTTAATTGTATGCGTTCTATTATTATGTTGTAATTATTATATATTTTTCAAGAACAGACAGACCCTCACAAATTCCTACTGAGGTAATTTTTCAACACAATTATTTTTGAAAAATCGTTTTTATTTTCTGGTAACATGTTTCAAGTTCAATGAATACAACCTCTACTGGTAAAACAGGCAATTGTAAGTTTACAGCATCGTTATTAGCACCACAACATTGGTCCATGTTTATGCACGCTCCAGCTGATCTGACTGGATTACAGTGACGTCAACAGGGCTAATAATCATATGAAAAAACAGCCTTTTAAATTAAGTGAATACAGACAAATACATTTTAATAAGGCATCTTTAATAAGCAAATCATAAAGGCAAGCGTGCACTTAATTAAATACATATTATATAAAAATAACCAATGATTGGGTTTGGTGTTCGATTGTAACTGTGATTGAACAATTGTAGATTTAGATTCTAGTGTACCATTGACTGCCTACAAATAATTATTACAGTAGCTACTTAGTATTACATTCGAACAGTAATCACATAATTATTCACAATCACTGTTACAATAGCAGTTAATCTCATTAATACCTGACAACTACTCTCGAATATGAGAGACACGGTGATTCAAATAAAAGTTACATTGATGAAACAAATGCAATAAAAGATAAATCATTGTGAAACATTTTGAAGTACTGCCATTATCCGCGATGCCTTAAGAGCCTTGAAAGCCGGTAAGCCGTAAGTAAGAAAGCGATTGGATATGGAAGACATTAAAATTAATATATATATCATCCGGGCATTTCACATCAGAATATGTGTAGGTACTTTTATGAGATCTGCCATTAAGAAAATACGATTTAACGTGTTGTGTAGAAATTTAAAAAAATGTGTGTTCGAAAAAGAAGGATATAGAAAAAGTTTTCAGTATGATGAAGGGATTTAAAAAATATTTTATAAAATCCATACTCCTGCCCGGCTTATATTCTCCTATAAAATTAATGACATGATCAAATCTCCCAAATCTACTATTACATCTGTGTTCACTAGGAGGTGTTGGTTCACTTCACTCTGTCCTCTAATCTCCTGTTTAGATTTTTCTTTATTCCTTTCTCTATTCCATACATTGTTGTAAGAATTAAAGTTACTAAGTTAAAATCAAGGTCGATACTAAGCATAAACAGAATTATCGCTTTTCTTGAAAAGATAGGCGTTATCTATGTAACGCAGTTATTTTTGTTTATTTAATTTAAATGCAATATTACAATACTTTATTTTTGTCAACACAAGGAAGATATAATCGCAAAAAATAATCAAAACGTTTTTTTCGAAAAAATCTTTTTTTTCCAATTTTTTATTTATTTATTTTAAATAAAATAAATAAAAACTTATTTCTTAGAAACGCCGTACCGTCATTTTTTTGACGGGTTACAGCTTGTTATTAATAAAACATTACTTTTTGTTATCTTCCATTAATTTTATTTGAAAATATTAATGATTCGGAAAACTCCGTTTCCTTCTTCATTTGAGTATGGTAGGTGTCATCCACACCCTCTTGAACCGTATATCATCATTCATTGAGAATTCAGGATCCTACTAAATAATACAATGTAGAAATATAGAAGAGTAGAAACAATAACAAGACTACCAAAATAAAGGAGAGATGTCATATTATTCATTTGTTTTCTATAAAAGAAGTGGAAAAAGTGTTTTTTCCGCATTCTCTTATGATGGAAGGTATTGCTGCCACAGATAAATAATAAATATGTTTTCTCCTTAAGTTATTATAAGCAGTAAATTAAATACCGACAATCAATCAAAAAATGCGTGACATTTCTTTGTCACATTTAATTTTAAAAATTTCCTGCACATAAATTATAAGCATTATAAACTGTTAAGCTCAAGAAGCAAGAATTTTAGATAAGAATTATAGAGATTTCAAAATCAACGACAATATATCATTACATGCGTGGGTTTTACCTATTTAATTATTAGAATACTTTTAATCAGATAGTTCGAAAAATCTACAAACAAAGCCCTGTACACCGAGTAATTCTTCATTATTTAACAATATACTACGAGATTAATGAAGTTAATTTTCTTATATTTATAGATTATCTTAAAGTTTAGAATTATGTATGAAAATACTGATTTATTGCGATTACTGGACTACCGCATACCTGCTAGAAATACTAGAATATTATTATTGTACTATCGTAACAGTGCTATAATGGTCGCTCAGTCTTGTTCTCCAAACACAAAAAGCAAAACCTGAGCAAAGAGTCCCACTATTCTAATTTTATTATTTTATTTAACGCCCTGTTGGGCTTTAATAAACAAAAGAGATAAGGAAGGTATTACAATATTAAACATTAACATAATTACAGTAAGTGTTGGTAATATTAAGTTACCTTTCCAAACAATTCACACTGAGACCATGAACATAAAAATAATCGAAATTAAATGAGGATAATTAGAAAATCTTTCTTCAAACGACTCCTTGATATTTAAATACTATTTCTTTAAGTCTCGATATAGAAGTTAAGTGATTTTTCTAAATATTTGTTAATATTTGTTTTAATTTATTTACAATAAAGGCAAATATCTCTAACTGCTCAAAACTTTTTGTTAGCTAGGAGGCCGTGCATTGAGGGATTGAAAAACTAGTCAGCGGCTGCAGTTTCCAAGACAAAACTTGCATAACTTCTCGTTTCACGGAACGGAAGCACATATTATATCCCAATAGATGAGGACAGTCGATAATTTCTTTTATTATTTTATGAAAAAAGGCAAGCTTCGTCACTATTCTTCGACACTCCAATTTTTCGAGACAGTAAAGGGTTCTTAGAATGTCATAATCAATGTTGCTCGACGGTATGTTTATTTTGAAATTGATAAATCAAAGAAATTTATTTTGGATTTATACACGACCTTTATACACGGAAACTAACTTTGTGAAAAACAGCTGTTTTATTTTTTTATAACTAGCAGATGAGCATAATAATGTTGAAACCATCGCATGTTTTTTTACTACTTATTTCGACCACAGTATGTTTACAATACACAATGTTTTAGGGGCAAGTTTGAAGATATGGCGAAGATGCATGTACAGATTTACGTTGGTCATTACATGAAGAGACAGGAAAAGAAACGTGTGGATACGAGAAGAAACAAGAGTGGCAGATATAATTGAATTCGCCTAGAAAATAAAATGACAATGGGCACGCTACATCCTCGGACGACGGTCAGAGGAATGCACTTGTGCATTCATTCAGCCATTTTGAATATTCCTCTAACATTTTGTTGAGGGAATAATAACGATATTTTAAATTGTAATTACTCGTTTATTACTTGTGAGCACGGTTGTTTTATGTCAGTTTGGAATCAGGACACTCAATTATACCGAAAAATGTGTTAATTTTAAAAATAGCTCACAAACCCATATTCTGCATTACACCCCATGCATACATATTATGTGATTTTTAAATATATTGTAACGAGGCGAAAAAGAATTGCGCACTTCTATGTCATAACAACACTATCAAAGAATCGAGAACGGTTTACAATGTTCTACGGCTTTCGGGAAGCATCTAAAACATTCGAGAAACATCTATAAAAGCCTGGAAGCCACGATAAAGTTCTCCTAAACACTAGGAATGCCAAAAAGGTTCGATACCAGCATTGGCCAGATATAAAAAGGACCTCGTGCGGGAGTAATGTTGTTGTTGTGAGCGAGAATTCGACACCGAATAATCTAGAAAATTCTTACGTAGTGAAATAAACCGGAAAATATGGCGGATTATGTTCTCTGCGTTTTGAACAATACGAGGAGTAGACTACCGTAAAGCAAACTCTGGCTGTGTTGCTTTGTAATTCTACTGTGATGACCATGTAGGTACTTTTTTAAATCATCACGGTTATATAGTAAAATATGGCTATGATGCATAATGGTGTTTAAGGCATAAATATAAAAGATTTCCTATTACAATATAGCCTTATTTTAATTGTTGCAGTGTTGTTTAAGATATTTTGAAATATTTGATATTGCGCTATAGCAATAATTCTTATTAGCAGAAAATTAAATAATATTTAATCTTTTCGATACTTATTGCACAAATCTATACATAAGTGATTTGTGGTGCAGACACACTCTGCTGTCCTGTAACTCTACGAAAGTGCAATATAACAATGCCTTCAGCATAACCCTCCCGGGTAAACCTCCAGGGTCGTCCTACCCTGGCGTTGCAGTGCATCTCAAACGTTCGCTGAACACAGGATCCATGGCTTTGCTGCTCTCCAACGAATAAAGATAGTTAGCGCAAGAAAGAGGATGTGGGGGTTTAACAACTCCATTATTCAAGCAACTGCTATGTAAGTCCACTGCACAAAAGATGGACACACTAATCATGCAACAGTGACTGTTCTCCATTATTATTTTTTTTTTTTTATGTATTTATCTATTTTTATTATTATTATCTAGTGTCTATTTTGTATTTTTAATTTCGACATGTTTTCATTTCTTACTCTACTGTATGTCTGTTGTTGGTTTTCTATTTTCACTTATATGTTTATATTATATCTATATGGCGAGGTGAGAAACTATTCTCAACAAGCTGAAATAAAGATCTACTATTATTATTATTAGTAGTATTATTATTATTTACATCTCGTTTCTTAAAACAAATCAAAGGATTTGATTAATCGACGAAAGAACGACGCATTACTCGATACTTTTTAAGCGTAATCATAATATAGATACTTACGAGTACAAAAAGTACTAGCTAGAGATATGACAATTTTTCATTATCATATATATATATAGGTAGATGATTTGGCATTCATAAGCTAAAAGCCTGCATTTTTCGGTTTGTGAAATATAATTTTAAAAATCCAATAGCACCTGAGAGGATTCAAGAAACCAACAACCCTAAAATCCGATGGATTGATCATTATCATTCATTTCTGCGTCACACGTGGCAATGCTATGGCGCAAAAACGATATCAATGGATAGAAGCATGACACTTGGGAAGCTAATCAGTAGTGTATAGAAAACGTCTGATAATGATGACAATGATCTTCAAATATAACATATAATAATATACATATGAGAAAATTCGAGTTAAGATTCAAGAGGAAACTGACTGTTTTCTAATCCTTATACAGACCCACCTTAATACAAGGCCATCAAATTTGTATCCTAACGGCGGATTGAGAGCAAGAATCCAGGCAGCCGGGATGAGTTTTCTTAGTAGGGAGTCACACTGGTGGACAGAGCGAGAAGTGACTTTATACGTGCACACTCGGCATGGAACCCCCACTTCTACATATAGAGAAATCATAAATAAATGAGATGACTTAGACATATGTACTCAAAATGCCAGAGGAACAAGTACCTCTTGGCAACTGCGGAAGAATGGCGACCGGTGGGTTACCCCAGATTAAACTAGATTTTAAACAGAAAAAATTACGAAAACAGGGTCTTAACTGGTTAATACATATGGAAGCAGTACAAAATAAGGGAATTTGGAAGCACCTCATCGAGTCTTTGAGCCCCCGACCAAATTAGGACAAGGGGATGAAGATGACTTATTTTGTACATCTTTAAGAAAATTTGATTTATTTTTGTAACATTGATTTATAAGGTGTTTGCCTGTTTTAAAGATTCAACGTTCATATATGCCTATGAATGAAGGTTTTTTTTAGTATGTTGTAGGTTTATCTTCAAGAACAAGAAAATATGAAAAAGAAATATGAAATTTTTCAGTTAAACTATGGCAACATAATTTATTTTGTTCAAAGATTATTGAAGTTTTGGAATAAATTTTACTTAGTATTTTACAGAATTATAATAAGAATGAGCTCTGTATTTTGGGCATGTCTTATTTTTATCGCTTTGTGGATTCAAAATAGAAGAGTTAGCAAATTAATGGTTCAATACAATATAATTTCAGAAAAAATAATACCTAAACCGTTTATTTTGATAAGGAAATCAATACTATTGGATTTTCAAAGTACATACATACAAAGTAGACATTAATTAACGAAAAAATAACGTTAATTAAATAAAAATAAATAGTCAATGGATAGGCCAAACCGCTTGGTGGAACCCGTGGAGGGAAATCCAAAGGCCGACTGATGAACTCATCGAACTTTGCGGAAATACTTCTACCATTACCAACGAAGAAACAACTGAAACAAAAACGATGGCATCGAACAAAAAGAGCACTTATTTGCACGTCTGCAACAAAATTCCCCTCATCTCCAGTCATATTCGTATGAAAAATATGTATTTATCTAAATACAGCAGGCTGTCTTTTGCTTAATGCAGAAGAGAAGAGGCGCGTGGCAAATCTATTTCTAGATCAGTTAGTACATAGCTGCGGTGTTCGTCAGAGCGGATGCGTCCCGCCCTGCAACCCCACACTTCACCCTGCCTTTATATACCAGAAGAAGTATATATTCCATACAAACCGATATTTCGAGAGAGAAAGAGTTCATACCTAAGCGTCGGCGGAGGCATTGCCCGAAAACAAATCAAAGTTAATTTGATATTTAAAAGTAATACTTAAAATAATACCAGTGAGGTATATTTGTTGTATAAAATCTATACATTAATAAGAATCAAATCAGCCGCGTCCTCGTAGTTGATACTCGCGGCGTATAGTTATTTGCCGGGGAAAATACTCGATACGAAAATACTCAACTCAAAATCAGATCAATCGTATTCCTACTTTTTGATATCTAGCCAACGCGGCGACCAATAAAGTCAAGTGCGCACGGCTAACGAATAGTGAAATATACCGAATATCGTTTACCTATCACCAATATCTGGTGACGATATAAATAACATTTTAACATTGGCACAGCTGACGCTATGAACTTCCGTATACATGCCCAGAGCATCTAGATCTTATCCAGCGACCATCGAGACATTTTCAAAACGATATCGGTAAACCGGTTTAAAGGAAACCGGCACCCACTCACCATGAACCAGGACACAAGTAAACCTTCAACATATCTATAAAAGCAAAGGCCAATCCCTCTCTGCCCCATTTTTATAATTTGAATTGTCTAGTTATAAATGTAAATATCCTATAATGCCGATAATTGAAATTTGAACAACCGTATGCTCAAAAAATGTAATTATAATAATATAACCATTGCCACTGTTTAAATGTTCAAATAAATCTCTTATAAAATTTAAAGTGTTTATATTAATATGCTCCTCTTTTCCAACTGATTACAAACTAATTCATGTAGTAAAAGAAAGAACTCTATTATCGGTCAATCCGACCTCTGGGAAAGAGTCAGCCGAGGCAGTACTTTGTAAGTGTGAGAATCACGTAACAACATCATGGGAATATCATGAGGATATCATGGAGACTCATTAAATGGTACTTTCTCGTGGCGAAACAAAAACGACGTAAATTGTGCAGAGGAAGTAAAAGCAAACCACATTAAATCAGATAAATGTCGGGAGATTTTATTAATCAATTGAATTTATTATATGGCAATGGAGCACAGATTGCTGACATTATTTTGGAATCTTCACTGGATACCTAATGGACAAAGATTAGCCAATATTTACATTCGAAATAATGATATGATATCAAAATGGATTTACCTATTAGTTATCAGCGACGGGCTGCGCAATTATGGGCATTGATGAATTGATATCGAGGTCCAAGTGTAAATTCGGAAAAACTTATACTTAATCTAACTTCATGGATTAAGGTTAAAAACTGGATTTAATTTTGATTTTAAATTATTAAGAATCAGCAATTATAAAACTTGTACTACATAACAAGGCAAATATAATGTTTCATAAGTACCAGTTCAAAATAAGTACCAAGATATTGTTTGCCTAGTTTTACTATTAGTATCGTAGCAATTACCTAGCAAGTGAAACCAATCGACTCAGCCGATAGCTTTCTACTTATCATTAAGTTGGCAATTGTTTTACGCGTACCTCAAACTAAACGACTAAGTTATGGTAATAATTCGGTAACTATAAAACGAAACTTAATACCTAATTTGTTAGCTCCCGAACTTTTATAGAGAACATCAAATGAGATTAAAGTGTTACTCCAACACAACAATTCTACAAATTATAATATTATATTAAGATCTACTTGAATTATATATTTCCAAGTATTACGAACAATTTTCTATACACAATTTCACAAAATCACCCTGATTGTTATTGGTGGTTATTAGATAGGTCCATATGGTTAAACAGACTGGCAACTTAAAAAAAGTATCATTCAGATACCCTTTCGAGTAATGCGTTTAGATTATCAATATTGCTACGTGTAAGCAGGCATTGTGTACCTATAAATCTGCTATAATTGTTTACTTATTAGAGCTAGAGCTAACCATATTATGCTGGGTAATAAATCGGCTCACCGACGTCACGAAGCGTGTTTTATTGTCGTTTGCATTAAAAATGGGGATACCACTTGTACACATCCTTGAACACATCTTGTAGAATTATATTAACGTACACTTAAGATATTTTATTTCAATTATAGATAATAAGGTAACCACCATCTAGTCTTTTTATTAATCTCGAATATGTAATATATTTCTGCAACTGAATGTAGTTGATTAAATATTTTTCGAAATATTTAATATTTGAAACACCTCCATCAAAGTTACCATCCTAAGAAAAAATAATTTTAAATGGTATTTTATGTAATAATTATAACATCTGAAAACCTGCCACATGCGTGAACAAGTACAAGAACAAGAACAATTAATTTTCAATGGTATTTTATGTAATAATTATAACATCAGAAAACCTGCCACATGCGTGAATGTATAGTATTTATATATAACAAGCTGTGCCCGCGCGGCTTCGCACGCGTAGATTTTTAGTGCACTTTTTGGATCGTTGTAGAACTTTCGCGAACCTTCTAGAACATTCTCCTTCCAGAACTTTCAAGAAATTCAAATATACAGGAACCTTCTAGACACACCGACACATTCCGCCACTCAGTTTAGAACCTTATAGAACTTTCGGAAATATTTCTAGAACCTTTCTTCTTCCAGAACTTTCTAGAGCAGGTTTTTCCGGAACCTTCTTGACTCACCGACACAGTCAGCGCGCCTATTTTGAAACAATCTAAAGCATTTGCGGCCTTCCCATAACAAAACAATCTGATAGAATGCACATTTGCGTCACCCACTCCCACCTCCGCTCAGCCACCCCCACCAAACTCGCACATTTTCAATGGGACACCAAGGGCTATCCACCACCATAACCACCAGGGGATGGTAGTATCTGGTTGTGAAGAAAACTTGGCGGATAGGGAAACACGGGTTTCTTATATATATATATATATATATATATATATATATAATATATAGATTATGAATATCAAAAAACTTTTATTTATTTTTTAAATAAAATAATACGTTGTTATACACCACTTTATTAATAAATACCATCTAGTTTCAGCTCAGAGCTGAGCCTTCATCAAAAATAAATTTTATTAAATATTTACTATAGTATTTATTCAACCCTGATGAAGGCTCAGTTCTGAGCCGAAACTTATTGGTAACGTGGTGTCAAAGTATTTTATTTAATTTTATATATATTATATCTCACCACAATGTTTGTTTTACGTAAAAAAAAATTGTTGTTATTTTTAGGGCACATTTTTAAGAAAGAAAACAACTTTTAATTTTACATATATAAACTAGAGGCTGAAGGTTAAATAATTTAGAATGTTCGAAATTAAAAATTACTTCAAAAATATATTTTATATAATAATTAATAACCAATTAAATTAAACGAAATACAATAAACTTAGTTTATGCTGAGACCGACTACATACCTTTATTTAAAAAATATATTCGCATACACCTATAAGGGTATATACATATTTTGTATTTTTTTAACTGTATATTATAAACTATTCTGAGTAGCTTCAATCCATAAAAATAACTGCACTATAAAAGAAGTATTGTAAAAAAGATTTTGTAAATAAATAAATATTTTATGTATAGGTAAAACGGCAAAAATTTTCAATATATTTCGAAGACGATTTATATATAATTAAATCGGGAATAATACTAATTTCAGATATACGTTTCTTTTCACAAAAATAAATAAAACATTTTATGATATCATCGATGTCGTCGGAAATAATCATTATGATTTGACAGATGGTATTCACCGTAGAAAACAGAAATAGAATTCACACAAAAAGTTTTGGGTGGACTTTTTAAAAATTATCGTTTCTGCAAGTGATATGCGCGCTGTTCTTATCGGGCATTGGACCTTTCGGAAAAACACATTTTTCCATGAAAAATTTACTTGTGAGATAACAAGTGAGTGCAAACTAGTGAGATAAATTATGATACAGAACCGTCAGGAATAAAACTTCTAGCCGTATGATGAATTACGGCTAGAATTTTAAAGTAAATAAAAACAGACACGTCATATTAAGTAGAAACGTCGGAAATAAATCTTCTAGCTGTAGGACGAATTTCGGCTAGAATTTAAAATCGAATTTTTTTAAGATAAGGAGTAATAGTTGTTTCCCAGAATCTTTACTAATGCACAGCTTTTTTGCTTGTATGCGCTGCACGCCACTGTATCAATATATCCCTTTCAATTTCCTCCACACCCTCAACCGACCTTTGATACCTATTCATAATTTTGTTAATGGAACATTTATTGTTCGTCCATCTTGACAAATATACAAAGACCGAAACCTGTCGAAGTTCAAAATAATTACTTTTTTTTTTTTTTTAATTGATAGTTTACAGAAAAATTATGTAAGAAGACATAACGCGTTGATACGTAATCGTATACAATTAATTAGATGGAATCGGTATTGGTAAATAGAAGAGTGCTAGATATAAAGTCAAAATATCAATATCCGAACACGTTTTGAAGGAAGACCTGAGACGATAATGATATCGACCGACAAAGGAGTAAAATGCTGAATCACCGTCGCCGTGGAGTAGGATGTCAATAAAATTCTATGTTCATGTCTCCTACCCTCTTATGTGAGTGAGTGATAATGGCTTCATAGCAGCTAAAATTAACAAAATAAAAATGGTGTTATACAAAAACTCCTCCTTCCTATTGAATCCAGTGCAATTGGGATTCTATGTAGGAGGAGTTCATTCATTATTTATGTGCTTAAATTATTGCGAGGGAAGCTTATTTTCGAGCATCGTTGGATACTAAAAGTAGAATTGTAACATGTTTTTGATGGATATTGTAGGTGTATGTATTGTATATACAAATATATTTCAACCCTAAGAACTCAAATAAAATAAAAATACAACAAGTTAAAAGAAAGTTCAAAGTTATTTTATTTATATTCTAACTACTGAAAAAGTATGGCTAATATCTGGGAGAGGAAATGGGAAAGGAAATGGGTAATGGAGAATCAGGAAACCCGCAAATTGCAAGAATGACCAACCAGATATCGTGACTATACTAAAGATCGCTTGACTACATTAGGCCGGATATGTTCACAGAATGCCTTCTCCGATATCACATTATAAAGCATTATATCAGCAACCTCAATGGACGTGACCACGAGAAAACCTCGAAGAAAATGCAACAATATTGAGAAAAATGCAAGAAAACATGTTGCGATGATAGTTGGCTGTGGTGAAAACTACAAAATGAGGAAGCAAAGATCTCCAATGGATATTATAATATGTACCTACATAACAAGTCAATCAAAAAAAAAATTGAAGACATCCTTTTATCGCTTTCTTGGCATACTTTCTTAATCAATTTTTTTACATCACCCATGCAGTATAAAATAAAATAAATACGTTATGCATCTATTTGAACCTATGGCATAATTAGGTTGAAGGTTGTTTTTGTCCAACCGTTTTTTGCTAAACCAAAGTTATCCTGAGTTGAAGTTGAATCTGCCGACTAAAATTAATATATTTGAAATCAGAACTTTTTTTGAAAGTTTGTTTTTAAAAACATTAATTTCAATTAAGGGAAAAAATATGTTTGTGAAGTCGTGAAATCATCTGTACTTGTAAATTTTAAAAATTCACAATTTTCCTACAAACAAACTAGGTACTTTAGAGTGCAGTAATTTTCAAACATTTTTTGTTATCATTTTGCGGACGGTGATTTTGCTTCAAATTGATCACGCACATCCAATTTGCAAAAATGCCTCGTCCGGAGTAATAGCGCACGGCTCGTTTGAGCTTACAGAAATATTCAACGATACATACACACTTACTCTCTGTTTAGTATGGGGCAAGTTAATAGAGCTCTTTTTCAATTAAACATTAAAAACAAAAACATTCTCACCATTTGAAACTGGAATCCGTTAACTAAATGTAAAATTATCTTGAACAGAGATGACGTCTGCCTCAGTGATTCGTCTCGATAGCCTGCACGTTACCACAGGCTAAAACGAAAATAGTCTTCTTTTCAAAATTCTCCTGAAAGACACACTGCTTATAGGCAAAAAATTTCAAATACTTAGGCTCGGAAATCTTCGGAAAGCAAAATGTTAGACAGCATAACCAAAACAAAGTATCTGGACAACGCAAAATATTTGATTAAAATGTCGATTAAAGAGATGGTTAAACCGGGTATTCGTACACTAATTCAGAAAAAATGTTAATCAACGTTTGAAAGTATGAGTAGCTTGTTGGTCTTGCGGTTAGGACTCTCGCCTCGTGATCCAAAGGTCGCAGGTTCGAACCTCATAGCATATTTTCACAGCACAGCGTATAGTTTAGTTTTAAAATAGTAAGAATATTGATGTGACACGTATTCCGTGCTCGCATCTCTACATTACATTACAGAGTTATAAACCAAGCGCGTTATTCATTGCCTGGCATGTAATTTGTATGCAGATAGAATGGCAAAATTGGTACATCGTGACCTTTACCGACAACTACCGTGTACATGCACCTTCCATCGTTATCATCGCTATTGGCTCTATAAGAGTGGAGTTTAACCTCAAAAATTTTCGCTAACTTCGCTAATTATTAATTAATTGATTCTCTGTTACGAGCCATTTTCGACGTAGAAACCCACTTTTAAATCGGTGCCGGATGTGGGGACTCAATTGCGCCTAATTGCGCTACAGTTTCAGCCAAAGTAATTTCAAACTTCAATTTCAACATTTCTTGATTTTCTTAAAATAACGCGATATATGAGAGGAAAGTACAACCATAATTACAAAAATCTGTCACTAATGCGTAGAACACAACATTTTAAAGAGAATGACACTAAAAACGCCCGCACCCAAAACCAAGCTGCAGTACTGCCACGAGTATAGGCAACGTTTGGCACATTTTGGCCATTTTGGGTGGCATTTGACAAGGCTAGGTCAAGTATGAATGTGGACTTCGTTGCTGATGAACACGCAAGGGAAGACTTATACATTTGACATTTACAAGATATATTAAAATAATTTCAAAGCCATATAAATCCTACTTCTCGTACTACTACCCTGTATTCGATAAATGTAAGTTGAAAATGAATTAAACGATGCAAAATAACTTTTTTTTAACATAAACATAAATACATGCCTATTTTTTAGTTCATCGCTCCATCCTAATTTTGGCCTACCAAGCTCCTGTTTCAATGGAAAAATCTTCTATTCATTATCATAAAACCATCTATTCATCCAAATCCAATAACCTATTCATCCAAATCCAATAACCTATTCAGCCAAATCATCTATTTTTAACATCTATTTGTACACTAAAACTAATTTTCTAAAACCTGTGCTTGCCTATTCTTCTTACTCAATACCATACCTATTCATCATCATCATCAACATTACCAATACATACAAACCATGTCCAGAAGCATATTAAATAAGCACAGCTCTTTTAAGCATTTTTTACACTAAAACATAGGATGCATAGTTCCTGGATAACAGTTCAATTTTTATTATTTTTGTGTTTATTTAAAATTATGTTATATTCAATCCAGTGATAAAAAAGTGAATAAAAAAGACATCTCACGAGGCCATTCAGTCACAAGGCCCACAAAGTGGAGCAATTTTCTTAATTTTTAAAACATCGAAGGTTTGGTAATTTATTAATCAATTATATAATTTAGTTTGTGACATTTTAACAAGATATCTGTATTTAAAATATATGTAACTAGATAAAGAAATTTTAAAATGAGCTATTTACCTACAAAAATGTGATAAAAAACGCGAGAGAAGATATGAGAAAAAATGTGAAATTTGCTCACTCTGCTGGACGATCGCCTTTGCCTTAGACGATTTCATTAATTATATCATTTTTTTACATATTTGAATAATCATGAAAGTTGTTCAAGGTCAAAAATTTTATTAATTGATTTTTAACTTTCTCAGATTTTCATGGCCACTCAGAATCGTCACAATCGGGCCCATTGCAGGGTTCATCACCAGAGATTTTGTGTTTTTGAATTAAAATTAATTGAGAATGACCGAAAATATAATGATAACTGGGGCTCCACTTATGCAGACTCCCATAAGTTTCTCTACCTCTTTTTACTCCATAAAGATAACGAAAACGTGTGCAGAATACCCCAAAAAACTAACCGGAAGATGTTTGTAGCTTCTCTGTAAAGCGACATTTATTTTAAATGAAATGAACTTTTTCAAAATGAGCAAAATGATTTTATAGTGACATTATTAATATAATTAATAAAAATGTACTTTGTTTTCACCATTTACTATTGAAAATATCAACATGTTTCAAGGCTAATGGTCCCTTCGTCAGGATACAATGTATACTAAAAAAATAAAAAACAAAAATCGAAGTATACTTTTTCTTTTTTTAAATTTCCTATAGGCAATAAAAATATTTATAAAAAATAATATTATAGGGAAATGTATAATAACTAAGTACTAACATGAAAACAAATTTAAAAGATAACTCTATTTGTAAAAAGGAACTGGCTATTTATAATACTCAATTTACTATTAACTATTTTATTTTTTTCTTATTATTTATCATTGACCCTGCAACATGTTGATATTTTCAATATAAAAATGGTGAAAATAAAGTAATTTTTTATTAATTATGGAAATTAACTTTTTTTTGAAGAGTTTATACTTACTATCTGCCTACCGGTTTCGACAATTCCATGTCATTAGCAACCCCTGTACAAACTTTTTGTCAAACAAAAAGTTCGGGTTTGTTCCTCAGACCAAGAAACCAGAAAATTAATCCTATTTTTATAGCATTTCATTGCGCTTATTTCATTTTTAAAAATATCAAGAATATTGATGCGACACGAGTTTCGTGTACGCGTAAACATGTATACATATATAAGGAATGGACAGAGATTTGGTGTTTATAAATTTGTACCGCCGGAAGCGGCGCTCTCTTGAAAGATCAGCACGCCAATTTCACATCCACAATACGTGTCAGCTATCGCGCGGGAAACAGGAAATGTCGGGTCGGGAGTTTAAGTGAACCGTGCGGATTGTCAAACTCATCTGGGGTTAACCGGCTTTCAAGGGGGCTTTATATAGTGTCCCTAACGTCGGGCCGAGGGTGCTTTACGTTCATCGTCGGAAAATCAGGACAATGCATGATGCATCGTTCCTGTTCATGTTCGGTTCATTGGTTTGAGTCTCCAAACGTCAAGATATAAACATGTTTATAGATTTTTTTCACCATTTTTTACCGAAATAATTTTTCGCTCTTAATTTTATATAAGCCTTAGAAAAACCTTTATAGTACTTAGTGAAGCTTGACTTGGTAGTTTTGAACGTTTGCTAACTAAAAAATTGAGAATTTAGTTTTTCAACGTCATAATATTTGAATTAAATTATAGAATTGAAAATTCATTATATAAAAAAATTATACATCATTTTTTGAATATAAATGCACACACGTATCGCATCAATTTTCTTTTTTTTTTTGAAACTAAGTTAAACGCCTTATGCTATGAAAAAAGGACAAACATGTTCAGGAATGAGGCTCAAGCCACCGACCATTCGATCACTAGGCAAACGTCATAACTACTACACCAAAAAGCTACTCGTAATTAAATTCGATGTGAAACAATTGAATTTATTGGACTGAATTTATTATTTTCGGTTTACTAAATTGTATTTACATACTAATAAATTAATATAAATTGAAATTTAACGAAAATAATAGCTGAGGCTCATTTACATCTCCCACGAATTTCAGTTATTAAAAAAGATCTCGCTACCTCGTTGAAAAAAAGACAATTTTTTACATTATAACAAAAATATCAAAAGATATTTTTTGTGTTATTTATTAATAAAGAAATACAAGTCACATGAATACTCTTAACATTTTCAAATGAAGCAGAGTGCTTACTTGTATTACAAACTAATTTGTTGGTCTCTCGGGACGATGCTCGAACCTACGATTATTTGATCATCAGATAAGTCACACTATACGCATCTCAGGTGTAGAACCCTAGATATCAAATCATATAAATAGAATCAAAAGAGAATTCCATCCACTTTTCTCATATATAAATAGCTTTATCTCTATGAGACTTCTATGATTAATCCTTAATTAATTAATCATCCCTATGGGGACTTAATCCAGTAACTGTGTTCTCAGAACATACTTTCATATAAAAATATTGTTAAAATATAATATTCTGGTGCATGACAGGAGTTAAATATTGAAAATATTGATTTTCAGGCGTTTTCTATTAGACATGTAATAATTCGACAGAATATCATATATATGTTAAAAAAGAATATTGCTAAAAAAAAAACCACTTTGAAAAATAAAATATAAAAGTATCATTATCAGTTATAAAATCTATGTAAACTGACTTAATAATGAGAAAAATAAGAACGGATGTTTCTAGCAGAGACCATTGCAATATATGAAATATTTTTGATTCGAAACATACATTATAGAACTTTCAAAAATTTAATAATGCTCTTACGATGGAATTGGTGAAACGTTGCATTACGTAGAGTGATCACTTAAGCCAGCTCATACAGGTTGTAAGCCCTGAGCCATCGTATAAGAGACTTCCATCCACTTTTTTCATATAAAAATAGCTTCGTCTCCGCGGTCTTCTTTAACATTACACCCCTGATCAGGAGTACTGCTGATACTATATTTCTTTAAAACTAGCTTCTAAGATTGACTCAGGGAGATCCACTAGATCGGTCGAGACCTTGAGCCTTTCACACTGTAATACCGACTCCCGGCAAAACTCTTTTGTATATCGCTCATCTAATTTGTTCAACACTATATTCGGCAATTTAATCTCTTCAACTTATCAATCTATGAATTTAAAACTCTTGGATATTCACCTCAGTCATAAATCTTTTTTTTTGATAGGTACAGCATATTTCTTTTGTCCAGACCTCGTATATGTATTATGCATAATATTGTAATGAGGTTAAAAAGAATCACAACACTATCGAATACTCCAGAATGGCGTAGCGTAATCTAAGGCTTTTAGGAGGCATCTAAAATATTAGAGAAACATTTATTAACGCCTGAAGGCCTCGGGAAAGTTCTCCTAAAACTTAGAAGGTTTGATATCAGCATTGGCCAGATATAAATAAGACCGCACGCGGTTGGGTTGTTGTTGAGCGCGCTTGACAGGCGATAACAGAAGTGAAGGCAGCCGTGGGCTGCGGAGGCCAGGCTGGGCAACCGTGCGATAACTCAGGCGAATAATTAGTTAAAATTAAATACTTGCGAACATTCGAGCGAATGTTGTAGTGAATATTGAATAAAAAGTGTTAAAGCCATAATAAAGTGTCTATTTCCGAGCGATAAATTATGAAATATTGTTATTTAAAGAATAGCGTTAAGTTAATTAGTGTTAAGTGACTTTCTACATTAAATAATTAGTTAATCAATAATTAATAAATCTGTAATTAATATCCAGCATTTTCATTAATTCTTCCCGCAGCCACGACACAATATAAATCGCTCACATATCTTTAGGCTGTATCTCTTATTTGCTTTTTTTTCTTGTTTCTTCCTCCTTTTACAAATAAGATCTGTCCTTTCCTCTCCATTTCTGATTCTCCTTTTAACTTTAATTATTTGACTCTCTTTGGTTCGTACTTTCATTTTTTGTATATTGTTAAATTGATGTTGTTTAAGTTCAATAGATACATGTTTATTGTGTGCAAACTTGTAAGATGGTCTCTGTACTATTTAATATTCATGCAATAACTAATTTTCGTTAGTCTCCCGTAAATAAAAATTTTACCATCAGAGAAAAAAGGCATATCAAAAGTTTTATGTAAAATATACCAATACCAAGTATATAAATAAATGTTAGCGCTTCATTAAATATACTTAATTTGGCACTGTACTTAATATTCATATATGTTCATAACTGTTTACGTATCACAAAATATTATTTTCATAGTAACTCGATTACATACAGCCGTAGTGATGTGTAACTAATAGGCATTGACACACAGTCTCCGCATAAAACATGTGAACTACACATCATGTCATTAAAATTCAGCACCGCGCTCCGAGTGATGATCGTCCGTGTATTGAAGTTAAGCGCCACTGATTTTGAAAATTTGGCGGCCATAATAGCTCATGCTTTTCAGTAACTAACTTCTTAAATAATGTATTTTAATGCAATCAAATAAAATGAATGTTATTTTGGCATAGACATCAAAAATATTTTTTGCTGAAGGATTCGTTCTTCGATTACCTATAAAATGGGTAATATGTTTTAATCGCAAAAAAATGACAGTTTATAATACTAGTAAAAGATTTCCACGTTATCATAGGGAAGCTAACTATAGTATCATTCCTATTATCTCTATTATTTATTTATTTATAATATTTATTTACACAGTAGATACATGTTTTTTATAGTAAATTTATTCTATTTTACAAAAATTTTTACAGACATTATATTATGCTCCCCATAATATGAGCCAAAGCTCGAGCTTATGGGAGGAGTATTTACAAGCTAAATTAAGGTATAAAAGCAGAAACCATTTAGACGTAGTAATTTTTTTTTTTATTATACAAAAAACATTTGAGACATGTGGGCAATGTTACAATTCATCGTTGTCGAAAATCAAGGATTTGACTTCTTTCTTAAACCGTTCGTATTTTGGAATGTTCCTTTCTTGAAATTTGTTTTGCGACAACAATGTATTGTACCATTTAACTCCCAATTATGTATAACGATTTTGTGCCATGGTGGTTCTTAAAGAATGGTATCTTTATTTGTCCCTTTGTTCTATATCTACTACTTATACAGTCTAAGGGGTGAGATTTATTTATAAAATATTCTTTGTAAATTTCCAAATAAAATTATATTACCTAAGATATTTCTAACATTTTGGGTTCGCATACTTAATTTGTTAATACCTAAACCCTCTGCATTTTCTATGTGTATAAATTAAATAGCTGTAACTATACTGAATTCTGTACAACTGGATCGAAACATAATATACTTCTAAAAATTCTATCTCTTACGCGACGAAAATACCAATTATTGTCTATATGGCTATAATTATGAAATATTTCCGCCTCATAATGGAATCTGGCACCGATACTCAAACCCTTACTGGAACTAATAAATGCAACTAGATCTCGATAAATATAATCTATACCACTCGTAATACGTCATTGATTTGGCACATGAATATTCTAATGAATGAAGGACCCCATTGTATATCGTAGTAACTTCAAATTCTTTTATAGAAGCAGTGTTGGAAACGATTGCATAATAATATATAATATAAAAAATCTGTACATTTATATTACGATAAAATACGTTCACCAAATAGAATTCGTCTGTTAGCAATAAAACATTTCCGTTTGAAGACAACCTAGTAAAATCGTTCGAACGGTGCAAAGCGAAAAATTCAAATATTAAATAACACATAAATTATTAATTATAAGCACTTTATATTAGCATGTTCATTTTAATTTCATGGGAAAATAAAACATATATTTGCTATCTACAAAATACAACATTTTTAAAGTGCAACTTCTTTATGAATAATTAGACAAGGTCTCAGGATAATCTGTTCGTAGGAATTCTATAGCAGCCCGTGAATTTATATGAAATAATAGTTTTTTTGAATGCTAAAATTTTGTTTTAAACCCCCAGCATTTCCACTGAGGGGGGTCAAGGCTCCGCGCCCACCTAGACCCGGTGGTCAACTTCCTAAGTGGATAAATTACCCCCTTCGCTCCTCCAGAACTGACTGCATCCCGAGACTTTATCTCTTCTTTACGAGATGTGATCCTGTGACGCTTTTCTTTTAGGCTCATAATTGAGATGGTCGTACTCTTTTGGTACGAGTTTCTAATGATGATGGTTAGCTTGAGGCGCCTTTCTTTTAGGCTTGTGTTTGAATAATCATGTACTCTTTTGATACGATTTGATGATGTCATTAGCCCCCTTTGCGGACATAGTCAGCGATGTTTCAAATTATTGTGCAATCTCATTATGCCTTTCAGAATGGCGTTCCACCTTCCTGCATCTAGTTACATTTACTGTGGTCAAATGTTAGAGTGTTAGTTACATATTTGTAATATCCCAGCAATTCCATATGAGTGAATGATTTTTATACTGTATCTGGCTCTGTCTTTCTTACAGAGGATGAAATAGAAGGTAAAGTTTTCTATCAAGGTTTTACAGCATTCAAGCATGTAAATCCTTTTAAAAACAAAGGGGACCCTTTTGTGTGCTATGTGGCCCTGCGCCTAGTGAGGAAAGATGTCGGTTTATTGACGACCCCGAGCAACAAGAAGGGCCCCGCCTTTAAGCGACCCTGCGGGGGCTTGTGCGGGTTTCACGCCCAAGTGCCAGCAAGCATCTACGCCCCAATCAGCTAGGCCATCATAAACCAGATATCCCCAATCTTTAGTTAGATCTCCCCATTCTGTCTTTTTCTCGTCGTTCTGAAGCTACTTGTTAAGCCGGATGTACCGAAATACTCGAATCATAAATAGTTAGCTGAAGACCAGGCGTAATGATTGCGCAATACTTACTCAATACAATTATCATAATGCTATTAAACATTTCCTATAGAACTCCACTTATTCAATTGTTAATACAAAATAGTATGAAAATCCTCATGCATTAAAATATATTCGTTCGGAAGAATTCTCGTACGCTCTGAATTGATATTTTATTACGCAATACATAATGCATCGATAATTATTATAAATCTACTTAGCACTGCCTATAGAACTCCGTAAAATCAACTGTTAATACGAATGGTATGAAAATCCCCGTGCATCAGAATATATTCGCTCAGGAGATATTCCCATACGAATGGAACCAATATCACACAAGCAATCGTGATATTGTTTACACATAATTACTCCGAACTCAAATCTTCCCAAAACAACTATATTTCGATAGTGAAAAAAAGTAACCGTAATTGATTATATAAATGTGATCCTTATGTGTTACACTTCGCAGCGGAATCCTTTTCTCTGGTGCTGACGAATGCTGGATCCTCCGTATGTTGCCGCTGCAAGACTCGCTCTCTCAGGCTGTAGTAGGACGGGCAGCTCCTTTGCTCGCAACTGATGTTCTGGAACTCGGGCAGCGCCTCCGTCCATCCTTCTATCCATTTTAACTTCAAGTAAAGTTCTTCTTTGTAATATAAAACCTTTCTTTTTTTTCCTTTTTTTCTTCTGCTTTTTTTTAACCGACATGTAAAAGTACCGTAATTTTTGACGGGTTACAGCTATTTCTCAAATAATTCTTAAATAACTTTGTAGTACACCCACAATATTAGGGTTATTTTTGCACTAGGTACTTGTTTCGGGAAAAGCAGTCATTCCCATTTATAATATAAGTAAATTGTTACTAAATAAATTTCGTCATGTTTATTCAATTTAGTTATAATTTACATATATGTAATTCTCAAAACTATTAGTGAAAAAATAACCAAATATTCTATACTTCAAAGAAAAATAAAATTATATTTTAAATATAAAATGTTGCATTTTACGAAGCGAATTCCAAATCATTCAATGATATTGTACGTGTAGGATACAAATGAAAACACTGAAAATTAATTATCGACTTATTAGTTATTTTAATAAATTCACAAGGTCACTGGACACGAATTAAATTTCAGCACTATTCTTTATTTCACCTTATTTCGCAATAAATCATTCGTCCGTGAAACACTTTCTTATCGCTTGTTAGAATATTCTGTTTAATTCTAGCACGTGAGAACTTCGCCCGATATCTGTCGCTTATATTAATCTCCGCGTTGATAACTTTGCGGTCACTACGGCTTTATCGCAAGTTAAATCATTTCGGTTAAACTGCATAACAATCATGATCTCTCCGTGGCACTGGCACCGCCGTTTATACGAAACATGCTGGTTTTTCGAAACTTAATATTTTATTTACTACTTTATATTTTACTAGTATTTGAAAGAATGTCCCTGTCGCTTCTAGATTGTTCCTAATGTTTCCCGAGTATTTTAGGGCATCCTAGAATGCTGTGGAATGTTCGAAAAACGTCAGTCGTGTCGTGTTTTTGTGAGAGGATCTAACAGTGCGCAATCATCTTGTTATACTATTATTTTTCTCATTCTATTTTCATATGAAAAGATAACGAATGCAAAAAAAAAGTGCGCTCCCGAAGTTACTAAGACAAATTTAAAAAAATGAAAAGCCACATGTACGAGTATGTATGCAAAACTCATCGTTAGTATGTAAAGATACCTGTAAATAAATTAAGAGCGCTGATCGTATTCTTGAATACATACCATACGTCCAAGTAATACTCATACTTTACTTGTTTGTTGTGGGTTTTCTCCAAAAAAGAAAAAATCATGGATTGTTTTATCTTACTCTCTTTTGGATTTCATCAAGATCAGACATTTGTTTTTATTTATTTCTTAAGTTAGTTATATTAACTAGTATTTAATACTTTACATTCTTAAATCTATTACTATATACTATCCATAATAACCTACATATTTACTATGGTACAATCTATAATTAATAATACATCTTATGCGCTCTACAATTCTACTCTATTTTTACAATAAATAAAGCATTTATTTTTAAACAGATTAAACTTATTTACATTCATCATGTTTTCTGGCATCACAGCATATATTTTTACACCTCTGTATATTAGACAATTTTGTATATATACTTTTTTCTTATATGGTAATCTTATCCTAATTCTATTTCTGGTGTTATATGTATGTAAATAACTATTTACAATAATTTTGTTCAAAAAATATTTTGGCATTTTGTTATTGAATATTTTATTTATAAATATGAGAACGTTATAAGTATTTTTTTAATTTCCATCCAATTGAGTGCTTTTCTTATTTCCTCAATTCTGGTGTATTTACTTTTTTTTAATATGATTCTCATTGCCCTGTTTTGCATCACTTGTATTCTTGATGTTTCCTTCATTGGCCAGATACAAGACTGTAGCACAATAGTTGATGTGAGGAGTTATTATAATTTTGTATATTAACTCTGCACTATTTTTATTCAATTTTTTGCTCAATCTTCCAAGAAAAAAAAAATATTTTGATATTTTTTTAGAACATATTTAAAATTTGCTGCCAAAGTTTAGAATCTAAAATTATACCTAAATATTTTATTTCATACACCTTCTCAATTAGACCACCGTCAATATTTACATTTTTCATAAAATTTGGTGTTTTTTTGCCTATTTCCATTTATTTTGTTTTGCTAACATTTAATTTAAGTTTATTTATTTTTAACCAGACTGATATACTACTTAAGTCTTCGTTCAGATTATCTATTGCGTCTGTATAATCCTCGCCTGATATGTAGATTAATGTATCATCCGCGAACAGTCTTATTTTGCAGTGTTTAATTATTTGAGTGACATCATTGATAGATATATAATATAGGTCCTAATACTGATACTTGAGGGATTCCCAGTTCATTTTCTATTGGTTTGGATATTGAGTTATCTATTTTCCTTATTTGTTTTCTTTCACTAAGATATTCTTTGAATAGGTTGAAAGCGATATTTGAATATTCAATATTTTCCAATTTTTGTATTAGTATTTTCCTGTGTATTGTTTCAAATGCTCGTTTTAAGTCTAAAAATAACGCTAATATATATTTATTTACATCCATTTCATTTTTCCATGTATCTTTTATTATATTTATCGCCGATTCGCGCGAGTTATTGTTCCTGAATCCAGATTGTTCTTCACATAGAAAATTATTCATTTCTAAGTATTCAACTAATTGTTTTTTATGACAATTTCTAGTACTTGTTCGTATTTTGGTAACGTTTTTATTGGTCTGAATTCTTTGTATTTATTTGTATTTTTAACTTTAGAAAAGGGGATCACCATTGAGGTTTTCCATGTATTTGGAAATTTTCTATTTAAGAGAGATTCATTAATTATGCTCAGGAGATGTGTTCCTATGATTGGCATTACATTTTTCAGTACTTGAATGCTAATCCCATCCGGGCTTGTTTTTGATGTTGTGTTTTTTAATACTTTTTGGAGATATGTAATATCTTTTTCTTTAAACACAAGTTTTTATTGATTACATTGGATACGTCTTTCTTGATGGTCTTCCTTTACTATTGGTATACTTTTATGTATTTCAATAATGCTCTCTGTAAAATATTTATTGAAGCAAGTTTGTATATTTCCTTGTATTTGTTTAGGAAATTTAATGTCTTGTATGTTGTCTTTGTCTTTGGTTTGCATTAATCTTTTTATTGTTTTCCACATTTTTTTGGGATCTCCGCTTTCACTAGATACTTTATTATTAAAATATTCACATTTTTAATTTTTCAATTGTTAAGTGTATTTGTTTCTAATTGATTTAAATAATATCCCACCCTGCGTTTTCTGTGATAATTTTGCTATTTTATAACATCTATCTCTTTCAAATTGTAGTAATTGTAATTCTTTATTATACCATTTATTATTTCTTTTCACACTTTTTGCCTTTATTGGCATCATATTATCTATTGCTTCTTTAATTCGTGTTATTAATGTTTCGACTTTATAATTATATTTGATATAAGTTATCCATATTACTCATATTTTCAATTAATGAATCTTTGTTGAAGTTTTTATAATTTATGAATTTTATTTCATTTTTTTCTTCTTATTTTTTGATTTTTTAAACTTTCTGAAATGTATATTATGCTGTGGTCTGGTATTTTTGGTTGATCTAGTACATTTGCTTCAACATTACATTTATTTGATATTATTACATCAATTAATGTTTTTGATTTTTCTGTTACTCTTGTGTAATCCTTTACTAATTGTTTCATCCCATTGTCTCTAATAATTGCGTTTAGTCTTTTAGTGTGTGTCTTTTGCATTTTTCATATTTATATTGAAGTCACCAGTGATGAGATTATCGTCCTTTTCTTTTAAGTTCTCGTTATACCAATTCTCAAAAAATGTCAGAAAATCTTTGGTACTCGCATTTGAAGAGTGATATATTACTCCATATAGCCCTTTTTTGTAGCCGGAATTTACTCTAATTGCTAATATCCAGCAAATTTTTTTACAGTTGTGTGTTAGTAATACGAGATATATGAGATATAATTTTTTTATTATAATCATAACTCCCCCTGTATGTCTACTATATGTGTATTAGTAATACGAGACATATGAGATATAATTTTTTATTATAATCATAACTCTCCCTGTATGTCTACTATGGGAATCGCATCTTATCGTCTGATACCCTTGAAAGTTAGTTTCTATGTCTTCAATTTCATTTGTTATGTGAGTTTCGCTCAACATAACAATCGTTGGTTCGTTCTGTTCAATAAGTATTTGAATTTCCTCGTTATTCGATATTAGACTCTGTACATTTAAATATATAATTTCATTTAATTGCTGGCCGTGTATTTCTTTGTATAATTTTAATATAACAAACCAATAACATCCCTTTACGGGTTTGCATCCGTTGTTAATATTGTAATTCTCTTTCAGAATAATTTCCCTTCCCGGTGGTATGTTAAATAAGCAGTTTATTGCTTTAATTTAATTATCAAATTAAGTATATTTTACGATATTTAATAGTGGCGTTAATTTCGATAATTTCATCATCAAATTATTTCAAAAATAGTTTAAAATATTCGAAAGAATAATTGTCAGTCCTCAAAAGATAATAAACAAGTACTTATCTTGATTGAAAATAATAAAATAATATTGGGGCATCTGAGCGATAACTAAAATTAGTTTTATAAATCGGTTGATAATATTTTTGCTGCAGGTACACGTGGTTTATTTCATTTTTTAAAAGGGAAGAGAAAAATATGTAAGCACTTAAGAAGAATAATAAATAATAAGAAGAATGTTGAAAGATGGCTCACTCTTTTGCAAACAGCTTAATAATTTATAAAAATTGTTCTTATCTTCCTTGACATAACAAACAAGTCCTTGGAAAAGTGTATAAAAGTCCACTCCAACTTAAAATGGTAGAACGATTATTATCTATCAAAGAATGATAAATGATAAAGTACGAGTACAACGGTAAATTTTATTTACGTTTGGATTTGTGCAATGTTTTGGCACTCAAAGGAAGGCACTGTGTCAATTATTGCAACCTTAACCTTCAAAGTGTCGATTAATTTACTGTGCTCCATCCAGGTTGAAGACATGGAACAGGAAACGTTTTCAAGGGCTTGTTAGATTATTTATCTCTAGAAATCGTTATTACTAGAGGTACTCGTACGTATTAAAAAACATCAATTAATCGATCATCTACTACAATTTATTAAATGTATCACTTCAAACTCAAGGCTTTATTTTTCAAATCGAAAATATAGAAAAGTTAAGTCATGTTATTTCTTTTTGCCAGTTTTTGGGAATCAGATATTTCCAATTAAATTTAATAATTTTTAATTTATCATTAACAATCATGTATATTCTTGTATATAATGTATTCCATAATTAAGCCGTGTAATTCATATTATGTTAACATTTCACTTAATAATAAGTATGTTTTATGGAAATTGAATGCTTTATGTAAAACATGCGATCTGGTTATAAAGTGTACAATAAAAAAATATTAAATATTTGAAGTTTTTACTCCCTTTATATTAACTCGTGGCGTCTGCTAGCTTGCCGTCAATAAAAACTTTGGATCGATTTTTGACCCTTTTGGCTTGGCAAGCAGACTCGTGGCAACGATCAAGAAGATCTATCAAATTTTCGTTAAAAATTAAATTATAGTATAATTTCGTATTCTTAGAAATTTTATTGTTTTTTTCAAATTGGAATCATTAGAAAAGTTTGATTAGCAACGACGCGGCGGCCCGATAACGTCGCGGAATATTTTCTAAATTTGAATTACTCCGACGGTATAATAGGTATAATAGGTACATCACTACGAATTTCGAAAATTTACAAAATAATTGGTTCACAGACGATAGCAAAATTGGGTTTTTTGGGAAAAAATCAAATAATAATTTATTTCTTTTAGATTTCTGCTTAGTTTTGAAGAATTCTACATTACTCAAATCTGATTCTGACTAAATCATTTGACGATGGAAATTCATAAGGTACGATATTGATGATAATTGAATCTATCAAAATCTTGACATCTCAAAACATCTGACATTTTAGAAATATATTAAATTTCTGTAAGTTTAGTTTTATGTTATATGTTTTAATTCATCTTTAATTATTGTTATATTTTACAAAAAAAGGGAGTATAGTAAAAAATTGGTTTTTATGGGTTACTTTTTTTTCCTCACTTAAAAAAATATTTTTCAAATACGAAACAGAACTATTGCAAAATTAAATTCTTAATATATGATGATAATAGCGCTCATATCATTCATCTTTTTTCCGGTGGTAGTCACCCTCCCTATTTTATTCATATAATATTTTTATTCACTTCATTAATCTCAGAGAACATATATCCAAGTTCTAAGCTTTCATTAGTTTCCTGAATATCACGTTTAATCACATGTTGATCTCTCTTGAACACTATTTGCTAACATTTATCAGAAGTTCACACGTCGGACATCCAAGTCACCAGACAGTGTAGATCAATGTCACTGTAAACCACCAACACTCCATCATCTGCATATAGTAAAAAGCATATAGTCAGACTGACTGTTCTCTGTAAATATAACATATATGTCAATTGTTTTTATGAAATATTATTTCCTGAATACACTACTCTATTCAACAATTCTCTGTATATGTAGTTAGGGCCAGAGTTTTTCTAGTAACTTCTTTGAAAATATGATGATAACATTATTTAATTTGTATTAAACGGGTTATTTTAACCTACATAAACAAGAAGCTAGTGATAACTATGTAATTTATAGCCATAAATTGACTTTTATCAGTAATACAGGAAAGAAGCAAATAGTTGGAATACCTATTCAAAACAAGGCGACGGGAATCTAAAAGAAATACAACAAATTATTATAATATTAGGTCCTTACATATGAAATTGGCGTTTTGCCGTACTGGCAAATTTGATCTCAAATATCTTCTCTTTGGTTAGGAATTCCAAATCCAAATTTATACAGCTATTTACTCATGTATTTGTGTTTTGAAATTTATAATTCATTTGTTTTTTCCTCAATTGTTTTTTTCTTTGCGTCACTCAGTTTACAAAATGAAAAACTTGAATTATCGCGTTATTTACGAGTACGAGTTCCACCGTGGCACCAGTGCTGCAGAAACGGCTCGAAGGATTAATGATGTGTATGGCGACGGTGCCGCAAAAGAAAACACAGTGCGTTTTTGGTTCCAACGTTTTCGTTCTGGAAATTTCGACCTGCAGAACAAGCCCCGTGGACGGCCGGAGACCAAAGTTGATAATGAAGAATTGAAGGCTATTGTGGAAGCGGATCCATCGCAAACCACATCCGAGTTAGCTGCAGGCTGCGGTGTTAGTGATAAAACTGTTTTAATCCACTTGAAGCAAATTGGTAAGGTGAAAAAGCTTGAAAGGTGGGTACCTCACGAATTGAGTGAAGCAAATCAACAAACGCGCGTTGACTGCTGCGTTGCATTACTCAACCGGCACAATAATGAAGGGATTTTAAATCGAATCATTACCTGTGATGAAAAGTGGATCCTGTACGATAATCGGAAGCGCTCATCGCAATGGCTGAACCCTGCCGAACCAGCCAAACCATGCCCCAAGCGAAAATTGTCTCCAAAAAAGTTACTTGTGAGCGTTTGGTGGACTAGTGCTGGTGTCGTTCACTACAGCTTTCTTAAATCTGGCCAGACGATTACGGCAGATGTCTATTGTCAGCAACTGCAAACCATGATGGAAAAGCTAGCTGCTAAATAACCGAGGCTGGTTAATCGCTCTAGGCCACTGCTGCTTCATGATAACGCTAGACCACACACTGCACAACAGACGGCTACCAAATTAGAGGAGCTTCAATTGGAATGTCTAAGACATCCACCGTACTCTCTGGACCTTGCCCCAACAGATTACCATTTTTTTCGAAATTTGGATAACTTCTTGCAAAGGAAAAAATTCAACTCCCATGGGGCAGTCCAAACCTTCTTCAAAGATTTTATTGATTCCCGTCCGAATGGTTTTTTTAGTAAAGGGATCGATGAACTACCTATGAGATGGCAAAAGTGCATAGATATCAATGGTACCTACTTTGATTAAATAAATATATTTTAATAAAAAAAATCGGCTTTATGTTCCTCCCATACTAAACGCCAGTTTCATATGTAAGGACCTAATATTCACTTTGATTTAACAACGATCAGAATTCTATAGAATTCTAATATATTTATGTTATATTATAATTATATGTTATATTATGTTATATTATAATTATATCTAATTTAGCACGCGTATTTCAATGACTTGCCTATTTATTCGCATTTACCGCTTTCGATGATAAAAAATCATTAATATTAAGCGTTTAATATATATCCCAAACATTTGTTATCCTTGTTAATTGCACAGTTTTTAACATCCATTCAATGTAACGATTTCATTAATAATAGATATATACATGTATGACAATGCCCCCACTTTTAAACACGAGTAAAAATTCTCATTTAAAAGTGGGTAAGCGTGTAATATAAATGTGTATTGAATATATTATATTGAATATTTGAGTATCTTATATCTTAAATATCTTAAGTTTGTACATTTACCAAATAAATTTAATAAATATATATATATATATATAATTTATAAGTTAGTTAGAAATTTTATATCTATTTATATAAAAGAATGACTTGAAAATTAAAAAATAATTTATTAAAGACACAAATAGGTTAAACACATTATATTAAAGAAAATAATACTTGTAGCAAAAATATAGTACATGAGAGAAAAAAATTGAACAAAATTTGTAAAACATGAGATCTATTAAATAGGTACATATCTGTCTAATAGAAACTATTTTTTATTTGTAGACTTGGACTGAAATCAAACGTGATAATGATTAAATATTCATTGTATGTTTGAACACTTTTTGAGAATGCTCCATTTAGTGGATCTATTTAGAAATTTATTGTTTACCCAGTTCATTTAAAGTTTACGGACATAATTACCTTATTGTGTATTTTTTCATGTTTTGTATTCATTTCACGCTTACGAAGTGCTTACATTTTTTCATATTTATCATGTGATAAAATATTTTCATTCGGTATTTTTTCACAATTTTTATTTACATGCGTTTTATTTCATGCCTTTCAATATTAATGTATTCTGTATCAAAAAGCCATTAGATAAGATATGTCAAGTTTTGAGAGGAGTTTGTCATTGTGTCATAAAATGAAAAAATAATAATTATTGAAACAATCTTCAAAAATTTATCAAAGACTATCAACAATATTTTTTTTAATAAATGTTTTAAACCTACGTTTAATAATTTGTATACATTCTGCTGCTACTTTTCTTTTGGTATTAAGTATTAAATTAATAAACAAATCTCCAAAAATATTCCCCATTGAAGACAAAGAGAACATGTTATTAATATGTTACAAAAAATATCCATTAATCTCTAAATGTCGCTTATGTTTTCCGTTGACTCCTTAAACGGTGTAAATTTGTATAGAAAATATATATCGTGGTGGAGTAAAGAGAATCCTAAAGAATAAGTATAATAATATAGAATAAGTGCCGAATTCGGGTGAGATCGGTTGAACAGTACAGATTTGCATGGAAAATTTATCAGGGTGAGGACGAGGGGGAAATATCGCTTATGTTACCCGCCGGGTCCTAAAAAATAAGTATGCAAAATTTTGTGGCAGATCGGATAAATGGTGTAGATTTATGTAGATAACAGACAGACAAGCATTGAGTTTTACAGGTATAGATCAAATCATTGATTTGTTTAAATTCCATTGCAGTGTAACAAATTTGTATTGCTGTGATATACTTTTATGATATGTGATATGTTTTTATCAGCAAAAATTATCATTTTTGATAAGAACATATAATAAAAGAAACATTTATAATATTTTCATGTTTATTTCACCATATTGTGATTTTGTTACTTGATGAATTACTGCAATTAATTTTAATCAAAAATAATATATTAATAATAATGATAAATATCGAGTAGGTACTCGTTATAATGAGTTTTTAGGTATAATTTAGTTCCCTACGCTAGAACGGGGTGTATTCAAATAATTCTTCCTCTAAGGTACCCACAAATGGCTCTGCACCGGCAGGAAAAGTATCATCATCATCAGCAGAGAAGAAAGAGAAGTAGCCACTTTATGAAAATTGTTCCATGATGACATGAACCTGGTCGCACTGGAGGCTCGCTCCCGTGGGTTAGCTCTAGTACTAAAAGTTCTATCCCTAACACTAAGTCTTATTTATCTTTATATTTTGTAACATTATTTTCAACTACGAAGGCGAATCAAAAATTATCTACGTATTCGCCATGTCACTTGCTTTCAAGATTATCCATATTGCCTTCTGCGAATACGTGCTTACATTTTATTCTACTGTGCATTTTTTTTTCGATCACATGTGCAAAATCTAATCCCGATCGCGTCATTTTCCTTCCAACTATTACAAAAACAAGAAACAGCCGCAACGAGATGCGATTTCTCTGGTTGGAAGTTGTAAAAAATGCTTGTTTGTTCTCACAAACTTAGACTTGCAGAGAACGGTGCAAAAATGACTTTGCGAGCAACTGAAAACCTTAGTAAATGAGAGAAACCTTATCAAAAGTAGAATGAAAAGTTTAGATAATTTTTAACTTGCCTCGTATTATTTATATGTAATAATAATCTACTTATTACAATATGCTTTGCAAAATATTAAAGGTCTTACGTAAGAGTAGATATAGATACAAAACTGACCGCCTACGTCGTATTCATGTTTTCTTCCATTAGTTGCATTATATCTCTTAGATACATTGGCAGCATGGTCATTGATTTTTTAGCCTTTGATATTTATTGATATTGATACGGACCAGTTCTCTTATTTTTTACATGCGATCATATGTGATGCATAAATTATTCTAGAAAATTATTATTACTATCAACTCTTCTAAGTTTGAATGTCCATTTGTCTGTAGGTACGTACAATAACACTGATGATGACTAGCCGCTAATGAGGCGCGGGGGCCGAGTGTGACATGTCAATCAGCGCGCGGTTCAGGTTATACGCAAGGATCGTTATTTATTATTATGTCCCGTGATTTTTGACGAGTTTATAGGTTGATTAACTTAACATTGAAAATATTTTTAATTTGGTGCACGCCAACGTATCCAGTCATCAAAAAAGTTATTTTTCTAATTTGTTTAAAGTTTGTGAAAACATTGTGTATTTGTTTTCACTTTTTTGTTTTAGTTTTTATGTTTAATTTTTTCTGTCGGTTTAATCAAAAAAAGGACAATGATATCTTATTTTATTGTGTAATATAATAAAATAAGACATCGATTTCCTTTTATTTCTACTTATTTTATCGTTACGGTTTGTTTTAAAAAATAATTTAAAACGTGAACAAATAACCGCACTATAAAAATTTCTGATAGTTTGAGAGCAATCTATCGATCTAATAAAGAATTCAAAGAAATTTATATTTCATCGGTAAAAATTGTTCCACTACCTTCTCTTGTACATACCTATACATATTTATAGAAAAACTATAATAAATACCGCAATAAATAATTTTGCGAAAGTGTCGAGCGTAGGGGCAATTGATAATCATCGGAGATCGCAATCGCATTATGCAACGAGACCGGCACTTTAGCCTACCTGCGCTGAATGTGGAAGCGTAGACAAGTCCGCACCACACGCTCTGATAATATTGGACGGAAAAATCACACATTCGATAGGAGCCGTTCAAATCGAATCGAACGAACAATCGGTCATTAGTCGCCTACGGACCTCGAGGGGATACGGTACGAGCACGCGTGACATCAGCGGAGTGCACGGACAACAGGTGCGATACAGTGACAACTGCCAGTCTAGCTCTCCAGGCGAGGCACGGCGACATCTGCCCGTCGGATGCGAGAAGCGCCTCTCATTTCCCGGATGCGCGAGGCCAATCATAGTTAATCTCGTCGTTAATCGCTTGGCGAGTTTGGTAATTATTCTACTCTTTTTTGGCTCTGTCGATAGAGTCGGCTTCATTTCGTTGTAAGGTTTATGGTACTTAGATGTGAGTTTTCAATAAATTTAGATATTATTTTTCAATAAATTTAAAAATAAAAAGGGGAATGCTGCGATTGGATACAATTATTTAGTGCTCAAATTTGTTACCGCTTTGGTCAACCCCTAATCTGATAGCTAAATTCAAAAAGCGTATGCGTAACTTAAATAAACAAATAATAATAAGACGAGGTATTTTTAAATACAGGTTTTACATTTTACAGTCGTCCAAAAAAAGTATAAAACGTGATTAGATCGTCCAAACAAAGTATAAAAAGTGATTTAAATTATTGTGATTGATCTTCGATGGAGGATTTATGATCCGCGTTTCGCGTACTTGAAAAAGGTTATTATTTATTTATACATAACATTTTTAAAATACGTATCGCTTTGAGCAAATTAATATTTATCGTATTAGATAAATCTTAAAAAATATTTTTCGTACCGAGTATTCATTCACTAGATAAAAAGTTAACTGAAAATAATAAAATCAACTTTTATGTATAAAAACAATGAAATATATCTTAACTTTCCCCATCAAAACATCGCCTTGCGCCGTGAAGACAACGGGTGTATCTCTTTTAAGTTTATAACTCAGTCATAAAATAAATGCTATTATATGTTCCGAGGTAATAAACAGGAGACGAAATAATATTTTCAATACCTGCTAGAATTTGCGCTTTTACGCGATGGTTGACGTTTTTTATCAAAAAATTGATTATTCGTTTAATAACCATAATACCACAACTTTCGTAAATGATTCGAATTATTAACATACAGGTGTAATGTTTCCTTCTATTGTAATGAATAATCTAGCTGTATGGATCACGACATAGCTATTTCAACGACTGTAATTTGTGTTTATCAACTGGTGTTTTTAATTTTTAATGTGCGCCTAACCTCAAACATAAACACGATTAAAAGCGTGTTTGTACATAATGATGTCTCGCTATTTACCATTTTCTTTTCAAACCTATTCAATGACAACCTGTTAAGTGATTATTTCAGCTGTAATTAGTTAATTTTTACCTAATTCATTTATTAATTCCATAAACTGGTCTCACGTGAATAAAACATGTCTTAATTAAGAGCAATTTTCATGCGAAATGAACACATTTTAAACCGTTTAAGATGAATGAATTAGAATGTTTTTAAATGTTTTTAGTGTAGCAGTGTCGAGTGACTAAACAGTAAAATGCCGAACTAAAAAATTCATAGGTTTTGAGAGATCGTTGTCTACGCCGACAGCCATAAATCAAACGTATTTTTATGACATATAAAAATTGATGTTTAAATAAAATTTAATACAGTGTTAGTCATTAATCTGCTTCAGAGGGAAGGATAATAGAGAAAGACGAATACCAAAAGAATTTTTCTCGCGGGAATCAACGGGAACTGAAAACAAAAAAAAAACATTCTAAAATCGATCTAGGAAAGCATCACAAATATATTTTAATTATATGTAATATATATAAAATAGTGTGTTTACTCGTATTGATGCGGTAAATATACTGTTGTACTAGATAAATAAAAATTTAAACAGAAATTTACTAATTAAGATGTATTACAGAAGTTTCACACAGACGAAGCAGTTTATATGGGAAACATGTGTGGAAGTCGTTATAGGGTGACCTAGGGCTTTACGACCTATATGAGCAGGCTTAAGTGATCATTTTACAAAATGCAACGTTCGCAAATTTCACCGAAAGAATATCCACACATCAAATTATGAAAAGTTGTATTTGGAATGGACTTTTTTGAAAGAGTTTTTATTTCATAGAGGTTGAATATTATTTGAAAGGGGAGTTACTCTCTATTATGACATCAGGTAATATCCATTCTGGTGATTGGTATCCTGATGGTTCACCAGCATTTTCATACATTTTACCAGCATTTACAAACGATTCATCAACACTCTTTTTTCAAAAGAAATTATCCAACGTTTTTTGCTGTGTTCTATTTTTTTAAATTTTCCGAAAGTGTTCAAACACATAAAATACAATAATATTTACATATCTGGGGTAAATTAAGATATTAAATTTATATGTGTAACTAAACATATATATTTTTTTACACAACACCCAGGCTTGAGTAAATCACATAGATTTAAATTGTGACCTCACCGGGAATTGAACCTGAAACCCTCTGTATGTGAAGCCAGTATCATACCCACTGCGGTACGTTAATGTTTGTTAACATAACGCTTGATATTATTGATGTTAAAATACTTAAGTGCTGAAGTTATGCGAAATTAAAATGATTTTTTATTTGTACAAGGTTATCTAGATGGTACTCGTATATTTTCATCTTAAAAAGGTTTTGTTTTATCAAATGAAAAAATCACATTTGGTGACTACAACAGTGACTTAAACGCTAAATATCTCTCAATATAATGTGTGTGTGGCAACACGGTACCTTGATCAAGTAAATCCTTCAATTTATGACTATTCCATTGTGGTTATATGACAGCCATTTACCCGTCCAACGTTTAAATTAATTTCCACTGTAATGCATCAATATCTGCAAAATAATTAATTCCTTGTTGGACTACTCGTAAATTGAATGATCCTATTAATCAAAATGGCTAATTAGAATTTTCGACAACGTTACTGCATCCATTTATCAATTTATATCGCAATAAATTTTTTGAATTCGCATAACTGAATTTTAATAAATTGATTGGTTATCTTTATTTTAAAATCAGGTAAATTTTTCCCAATCAATCATTAATACATTGAGACAACGTCATGCAGATACTAAAAAAGAAAAAAATGAATTTTTCCATGACATCTAATCATGATTGTTTCTGTTAAATAATAATAGTTTTTGTTTTCATGAATCATTCAATTTCATTTATCGCCATTAATCTTGTGATTTTTCTAAATCGCCAGTTTAATACAATAATTACAATATTAATTCGATAGTTAAGATGAATGTAAATAATTAAGTAAGAAATGATGAAAAAAGCAGAAACCTTTAATCAAAATGATCATCGTACAGAGAAATTCAAATTTCAACTGTAATCGCGGTGGTATACGGATACAAAATCATAAGCTACTCTGAAATCCAAAATCCGTAGAATATGAATGTGATGTTTCAATTTTGTGGGAATACGATATAATAATAGATACGCATTTACCCGGGATTTACCAAAAAAATAATTTCATTATTGATGGATTTGGCGTTACCATTGTAGAAATTATTCATGGTGATCATTAAATTGGGTGAAAAACATTTTTTTGGTACTTATGTTTTTGTTCAATAATATTTTTATATTTCACTGCTGAAGTTTCAAAAGTAGATAACAAAATCTCTCATTGACAGGTGAAGTATTAAACTGACTACTAAAAACGATATATTGAACTCACGTAGAGGTTATATAATTAGTTCAGTATTATCAATCTTATTGGACTTAGAATGGTACGTTACACGTCTTACTTAGATAATCAAGTGTTTTAAAATGTTATTCAGTATTCAGATATTGTTGAAGTGCAATTACATTCTTGGATTTATAATACTAGATAAGTTGTTTAAATATTTCTTGGATAAGGAATCATTAGAAAATATAATGAAAGCTTACACAATTTGACGAATTAATATTATGAATAAATATTTAGCTATTTTGAAGTATTCAGTGAAAACTAATTGATCAAATGTAAATTTATTTAGATCTATTGATAAAACGTGCTTCTAATCAAAAGTATTATCGATCTTTTTTGGAAAATGAGTGATTACTGTTATAACTACAAGTTTCTTTAAAGTACTTTTTGGCTTGAAAATTGCATGATGTCTAAATAGAATAATAATTTTGATTCTGTAAAAATGTCTCATTCAGATCTAAGTTCTCAGTTAGTAATGCCTGTAATTATGTATATTCAGGATGTTTTTTTCATATTTGTAAATTGCAAAACCACGTTGTTCTCCATTTCAATATTCTTTCCATATCTTTAATCAAATTGTCAAAATATTTCATTATAAATGCAGTATCAAGGTATACGGAAGTATATCAGATGATACGTAATGTTATATTTTAATTTGCAGAGAGAGAAAATAGCTAACGAACGTCTTAATAATAATGCCACCTGTTCAACAATTAACCGTCCAAAATTCTTACCACCATAGCTCATAATTATTCATACAAAATATACTTTTAAATTCTCGAAGATTTCCTTTTTAGGACAGAGCTTAACAAAATGGATGCAATTTGTATTTGTTTAATCAAAAGACTTATGAGGCGTATTTTTGAAATATGAAAACAAATTTGAAATATGCGAAATTTGAAATATTAGGTCCTTACATATGAAATTGGCGTTTAGTATGGGAGGAACATAAAGCCGATATTTTTTTATTATAATATTTTTATTTAATCAAAGTATGTACCATTGCTATCTATGCACTTTTGCCATCTCATAGGTAGTTCATCGATCCCTTTACTAAAAAAACCATTCGGACGGGAATCAATAAAATCTTTAAAGGCGGTTTGGACTGCCCCATCGGAGTTGAATTTTTTCCTTTACAAGAAGTTATCCAAATTTCGAAAAAAATGGTAATCTGTTGGGGCAAGGTCCGGAGAGTACGGTGGATGTCTTAGACATTCCAATTGAAGCTCCTCTAATTTGGTAGCCGTCTGTTGTGCAGTGTGTGGTCTAGCGTTATCATGAAGCAGCAGTGGCCTAGAGCGATTAACCAGCTCGGTTGTTTAGCAGAGATCTTTTCCATCTGGTTTTGCAGTTGCTGACAATAGGACGCCTTAAATATGGCCAGATTAAGATTTAAAATCCCTTCATTATTGTGCCGGTTGAGTAATGCAACGCAGCAGTCAACGCGCGTTTGTTGATTTGCTTCACTCAATTCGTGAGGTACCCACCTTTCAAGCTTTTTCACCTTACCAATTTGCTTCAAGTGGATTAAAACAGTTTTATCACTAACACCGCAGCCTGCAGCTAACTCGGATGTGGTTTGCGATGGATCCGCTTCCACAATAGCCTTCAATTCTTCATTATCAACTTTGGTCTCCGGCCGTCCACGGGGCTTGTTCTGCAGGTCGAAATTTCCAGAACGAAAACGTTGGAACCAAAAACGCACTGTGTTTTCTTTTGCGGCACCGTCGCCATACACATCATTAATCCTTCGAGCCGTTTCTGCAGCACTGGTGCCACGGTGGAACTCGTACTCATAAATAACGCGATATTTCAAGTTTTTCATTTTGTAAACTGAGTGACGCAAAGAAAAAAACAATTGAGGAAAAAACAAATGAATTATAATTTTCAAAACACAAATACATGAGTAAATAGCTGTATAAATTTGGATTTGGAATTCCTAACCAAAGAGAAGATATTTGAGATCAAATTTGCCAGTACGGCAAAACATCAATTTCATATGTAAGGACCTAATATGAAAACAACTAAGTTACGAGCATTGAGCTCACTACTCATTCTCTATTTGATTACAGCTATATTTAATCAGTCCAATTATCTGTTAAAAACTTTATTCGAATTTCAGCCATCCATTACTTTCCCTATAACGTATTTTTTACGCTATCTATTCTAGTCAGTCAGTTACGCGGCAGTTAATCCCATTTATATTTTTTAAATACCTTATAACAATAATATTCTGTAAAATGTTTTTTACATATTTCAAAACAAAATTTAACCTTTGAAATGCACTGGACACATAAACGTAAAGTTTTTTATACGTTCACATTCCCATGTAGAACTCTTTTCATTTAAGAAAGATAATCGAATTATTATGTGTAAGCGTGCAAAAATGTGCCTCGTACGTACGAGGCACATTTTCGTGTTGGTTTTTATACCCATAAACACCAACACAACGAAACAATGTGCGTCGTACGCATGGCTTACACCTATGAATTCGATTGTCCTTCTTAAATGGAAAGGCCTATATTGATCTGGTGTATTTGGCACAGATACATATATTTAGTGTTGTTTAAATTATAGAGGTCTCACGGAGACGAAGCTATCTATATATGAGAAAAGTGGATGGAAGTCTCTTATAAGATGGCTCAGGGCTTACTACCTGTATTAGCTGGCTTAAGTGAACACTCTACATAATGCAACGTTCACCAATTCCATCGTAAGAACATTTTGTTGTTCTATATAGGTACCTATGTTTCGAATCAAAAACATTAATTTCATATATTGCACTGGTCTTTGCTAGAGACAAATGTTGTTATTTTTTTCTCATTAACAAGTTAGTTAGTATACATAGATTTTGCAACTGGTAATGATACTTCTTTATTTTATTTTTCAAGAGGAGTTTTTTTAGCAGTATTACTCATTATATGATAGAATTATTACATATATACTACAGTTAACTTTCGAAGTATTACATATCTACTAGAATACGCATGAAAATAAATATTTTCAATTTTACTTCTAATAAAAAATATATTTAAAAACATTATACATTTTTGTTAAATATATCATATATGGGGTATAAAATCAAAGAGAGCAATATCCATAAAAAATAAAATAATACAGTCATCGGGGATTGCTACATAACTTATTATGCACTGAATTAGAGTTTTTATAGGAAACATAGTCTGTACATTTATAGGAAACATAATTTTGGAAAGGATAGAATAATAAAATAAAATCTCGAATTAGTAATACTCACTGCATTCAAAATACTTTTTTAAGTATTGCTGTCGTTGCTTTTATTTAATTATTTTGAATATTATATCCACATGTAGAGTAACAAAATATTTTGAAAATAATATTTTGAAACAGGGATAAAAATCATTTTCTATGCTCATAATACTAATTGTTATTGAATGTTGGTCTTATTTCTTTACATTTTGCGGTTGATGAGGGTTAAAAATAAAAATAAAATATGTAAGATTAAAACGCGTCACATATTATTTTATATCCCTGCATAAAAAAATATTTTTACTCCCTTTATATTATTAACTCGTGGCGTCTGCTTGCTTGCGGGCTTGACGGCTTGCCATCAACAAAAACTTTGGATCGATTTTTACCCTTTTCCCGTATCCAATCGAGTTGAAACTTGGCAAGCAGACTCGTGGCGACGATTAAGAAGATCTATCAAATTTTCGTTAAAAAAATTAATAATTATAGTATAATTTCGGATTTTTAGAAATTTTATTGGTTTTTTCAAATTGGAATCATTAAAAAGTTTGATTATTAGCAACGGCGCCGGCGGCCGGATAACGATACATCACTACGAATTTCGAAAACTTAAAAAACAATTGGTTCACAGATGACAGCAAAATCGGGTTTTTTTGGGAAAAAATCAAATAATAATTTATTTCTTTTAGATTTCTGCTTAGTTTTGAAGAATTCTACATTACTCAATTCTGATTCTGACTAAATCATTTGACGCTGGAAATTCATAAGGTACGATATTGATGATAATTGAATCTATCAAAATCTTGACATCTCAAAACATCTGACATTTTAGAAATATCCTAAATTTCTGTAAGTTTAGTGTTATGTTATATGTTTTATTTCGTCTTTAATTATTGTTATATTTTACAAATAAATGGAGTATAGTAAAAACTTGGTTTATATGGGTTACTTTTTTTCCTACCTATTTCTTCCTTATCAATGTTTACAAAGATCTAAATAACCCTGTTAACACATGTTCTTATATATTACGGTCCACACGCGAACCACCTAAAAATCTTCCGATATTTAGGTAATAACTCAATTTTATCATTTTATTATATTGAGTGACAGAAGTAGCCCGCAAATAAATTTTATTATTACAATAAAGTTTCAGGGGAGCCTCCGACATAATAAATTATATTTTATTAGAGGAATAGAATTTAATCATCATTGTCGTGTTTTTTATTGATATATATTTTCATGATTCATTTTACAAATCGTTGGTGTAAAAATCAGTATTGCTTTATTATTAATAACTAGCTATAACCCGTCAAAAATGACGGCACTGTTACATGTATAAGTATTTACTGATATTTTTTTATCATAATGAATAAGTATTTGCTTATTTATAGTAAAATAACGGCTTTTTTTTAATATTTGGACAGCCGGCAGTTAAAGGTTATTTTAAACCCTGGCAATTGTGCCGGGTGGAATATAAAATGGTTCGCGTCTTTCCTAAGTCCTATATGTACTGTATTTTTGGCGGGTAATGCAGGCTCGGCATTGTCACTATTGTTGCCGTCTTCCGGTTTGGTGACCCGGAGTTCAAGTCACCGGCAGTTTAAGTTGTTTTTTTTATCGTGAATTTCAACAAAATTACGGTTGTTACATGAAGTTACGGGGACAGGCAGACAAACAGACTGACAGACAACGAAATTTTTATGTTAAGATAATATTTTAGATAGAAAAACTCCATTATTTTCTTATGTATGTATTCTTATATATATACGTATGTACCTACTGGGTGGCACGGGCGGCATGGCTAATGGGTTGCACTAACGATACCAAAAAACATCCAAATTCTATTTATTTATGACGTTAGCATATATAAAATACACACACTGGGTAATGTTTTTCATTAAAAAAATATCTTTTAAACTTAAAAATGGCGGAATTATCTGTCCCGTAAAGGTCCTTCTCCGTGACGCGCGCAAGTGGAGATAATCGTGTTTCCAGGGTTTAGAAGAAATGAAAAACTAATTATTTTCTTGTAAAATGATGTTTTCATCCAAATGAGAGTAGTTTGAAAACAATTTTCTTCAAATGTTTTTGAGATAAATTATCCACGAGTCTAAAAAAATCACCTACCGTGCTAGCTTCAAATTGCTATAACTCGGCCAATTTTTGAATGAATGATGTCTCAAATTATTCAAAAACTTTAAGCTATTCGACAAAGTAAAAAAAAAAGATTAAGACGTACCAGGATTGAAACCACCAACTCCCCAAATGTGAAATAAAATAAATACAATTTGTTATTTGTATTATAATTGAAGAGAGCAATGTTTGAATAACAAAGTGTATCAAAAATGTAAATGAGAAGGTCAGATTTTAACACAAAAATATCTGCATTTTATAGTTGTATGAGAGTTCGACACCACGCCTTAAAGGGGAAATAGCAAAATGGGAGAAGGCTCTCATAATAAGGCTCCTAGTATATAAAAAGTTTCATTTTGGAAAGAGTCATTTTGTATCAATTTCGCTACCCAGAAAGATGAGAACATATATAATATACAGCAGTATAAGAATCGCTACCCGTAAAGATGAAAATATATATAATACACAGTCGTACAAGTACATAAAATTATTAAGCAATATTCCATAGCAGTTTACGTAACGAAATTTAACGGGGAATCCACGAAATAAATATGTGTAAAAAACCAATCAGTAAATCATTAGATGAATTGATTACTTTTGGTTCACACCGTTATCTTTTATTTCTTCTACGTTTTTCTGCAATGTGATAAAAATTTATCCCCCATTTTATTTTTATTTTTCTCTTTTCAAATAATTCATGATGGATTTGACAATCGACAATACTGATTTAACTTTAAAACATAAAGATAAAGAAAGAAAGATAAAGAAAGAGAAATGATATCTCTGAATATTAATAATTTTTATATAGATATTTGATCAGTGCCACTACAAAATACTACTTGTGATCCATTAGTAAAGAATGATGACGATGTAAAAGTGTTTTCTGCTCTAAAAAAACCGAAGTGAAACATTAATTATGATATGGTTGGTGGCTGAAAATACGTGGCTCCAGAAAAGGGAGTAGTATTCTGCACTATTTGGAGATGAAATATAAATATTTTTATCAGTTAAATAAAAAAATTTGTATTCTGGTAGTAACTTGTTGGTCTTTTAAGACCCAAGCTTTTTAACAGTCGGGCAAAATTGACGATTCAAAACTCACAGGCCACTGTCACTGACCACTGACGGTTCCTATTTTTATTACTTTTCTTAACACTTAACTTCAAATGGGATATTCAGGTAAATAAGGTATGTAAGAGGTTGAGAACTGTATTGAGATGTATGCGCAAGATTAAATACTATGTTCCGAAACAGACTATGAAAACTATATATCAATCTTTAGCGGAATCGGTAATAAGGTATGGAATAACTATCTGGGGTCTAACATGCAAAACTAATATTAGAAAAATTCAAAATATTCAAAATACGGCTATAAAATTAATAAATAAAGAAAGTGCTACTAAAGATATACAGGAACTCTTCAAGAAACAAGGATCTATGCCAATTAATGCTATCTTGTGGTACAAACTAATTACACGATATCATGAAGATGGGACATATAAGCATAGATTGATTCATAAACATAGTACCAGATTTACGGTTAAAGAAGGACTACGAATACCGAAGGTCATAAATAAATATGGACAAAGAACATTAAAATATGTCATACCAAAAATATTAAATAAAATCCCATGTCGTGTCAAAATGGATATTAATAAAAAAGGGCAAAATACAGAATTAATGAATATGTTATTAAATAAAAGAGACTTATTTTGATTTTGGTAATATTTGTATTTTTTCTTGTATTGTTGTATAGTATTGTTGATTTGTATTTGAGTTTATAAGATCTATTGTAATTAATTAATATGAATGTATTTCTGGTAAATACAATTTATTTATATATATGTATTGATGCACCTACAGACAAATATCAATGTGATGTTTTGTGGGTCTGAGATGTAAAAAAAAAAAAAAACAATTATTTAAATTAAGCCTTTATTATTAAAGTATTGTGCAATAAAAAACATGTTTTTTTATGATATTGCCGATTATTAAAAAAATAAAATACATAGCGTCTTCTGCCAAATAAAGAAAAAAATTAAATTAAAAAATCAAAATCTTTATCAATTAATGTGATTTATGAAATTGTTTCTATTTTAATAATTTTCCTATGTAAGGCATCAGATCAGATGTTGACAGTAATAACAAATCAGAAATAATTAATGAACATGCGTCATATATATATATATATATAATAACTATCTAACCATCGCGCCGTTTCTCCGCAGGGGTAGTAGGCAGAAAGGATAGAGCGCCATATTCTTCTATCTTGGCATACCCCTTTTGCTTCGGCTACACACATCTTCTCACGCAAGCTCTACGGGTGTTGGGGCTTTTAACAAGGCCATCTTCTAATATTTGTAGTATTTGCCAGCCAGGTCTTTCGCAGACACCCTCTATTCGTGTTGCCTTCAACACTCACCCCTTACATTTTCTTAACTTACTTTCTTCGTTCATACATTCTACTTAACCAAACCATCTCAGCGTTCCTTTCTTTTTTCTGTCTACTACACTGCAGCTAGCATTACGCTCTCTTCTAATTTGTTTGTTCCTCACTCTATCGACCAAAGATTTTCCACACGCGCGCCTTAATTAACCGCATTTCCACCGCATTCAATCTAATTTCATTCATTTTTCGCCCACTCCAGCATTTCATACATCAGAGTTGGCACTAGAACGCCATTATGTACCGCTAGTCTTGCTTTTTTTAAGGTTCTTTTTTACCATAACGGCATTCAGAACACCATTTAGTTTGTTACCCGCAGTCACTCTCCTATTTTTCATATTATGATAAACACTTTTGCTATAAGAAATATTGCAATTGTATTTTGCGCACCCAGTAAATATTTTTCTATGTCAGATAGATTTAAACACAGATAAAAATATTAGAATTGTCACTTCGAGACAAGTGAAAAGTCCAAGTCAATTAATTAAAAAATATATATCTTTTACTATCTATTTCAACAACTATTTAATAATTGTAAGTTAAATGCTAATTCAAACCATTCTTAGACAATGACAATACACTTTATCATCTTTGTACACTTATATACGTAAGTAATATCTAACGATAATCGATTTCAAGCATTTATGCGTTATGATAATCTTATCTAAAATATTTGGTAAACCTTTGAGTAAATCATTAATCACACAAAGCGACTACCTGATATGTAGACGACCTTGATAAAAAATATGATTCTACAATTAAAAACAACTGTTTTTAAGTTTGACCCAAATAAGCTTTGAGGTAAACAAAGTTGAGTACTTTTTAATTACACCTTTAAACTTTTTGTCTAACTTTTGAAAAAAAAAATGAAAACTTTTAAATTGCTTTCTCCATAACTGTTGATATTAGGACAATGTTGATTTAACATTTTCGACTGATAATTTAAGCAGGAATCTACTTGTAAAGTATTGTAGATTACTCTGTTTTATGCTGTATACACAAGATCTCGTTTAATATCTAAATATTATACCTTATACCTATCTGTCGGTCCGTAATATCCGTAACTTGCCAAAATTACAACAACAACGCTGAATGAGACGCGGGCGTCCGTGTGTGACACATCAATCAGCGCACGGCTAAGGCAACACGCAAGGGTCGCTCCACCAAATTACACGGTCTTGACATTTTTATATTATTATTTTAGTATAATATTTTGTTTAAGGTGCAAGCAAATAAAGTCAAATGGTAGTTATAAGATATTTGATTGATTTATTTAATGACTATGCGCAGGTGTATGTGATTTTGTCTACTATTAATTTTTTAATCGGATGTTATAATAATATAAACATCTCCTGTACCATCTTTTGGTGTACAGTATTTCCAAGTGCTTAATTTCTTCTCCTAGGACTTATTTGAATATAAAAAACTTCTGTCATCAGTGTTCAAATGACTGACACTGTTTTTAGGGCCACTGTTCCCTTTGGGCGAAAAAGTCAAATAAACACAATACTAAAGTTTTATAAATAGCTGGTAACCAAAAGTACCTTTCACTGCTGCACTTTTTGTTTGCAGAGACATCAGTGACCCAACAACCATTTATCTTTACTTAGCACGGATCAACTGCGTCATTTAAGACTGAAAATCATGTGATCGCCACAGTATTTGTTTACAGAGTAACCGCTTATGAAAATATGTTAGCAGTTCTACTTTACCTTCAATTTCCATCCAGTTATGTAAAGGCTCGATATCAATTATTTTTCGGTGTGAAGAACAAATCAAACAGAGCGAGGTGAGACGCTGTTATAATATGATGATATAATATTTTATTATTGTTTATTTAAAGTGTTGCATTTTGAAAATCTTGCAAGGCATCAATTTATAATGCTCTTCTGAATCACTCTCATGCTTTATGACGACTATTCTTTCAGTTCTTCAATCTTAGGATAAAAACGGTAACCTACACACTTATAAAAATAACAATAATAATGAAACCAAAATTTCGATCAATAGTTAATTTCATTGTATTTTATATGTATAAAACTTATTGTCTTAATTTTATTAATATTTAATTATATAGGCAAAATAAAACAAGAAAAAGTATCTTATAATATTCCTACCACAATTATTATCAAAGTATCCAAATTTTGAATATCGTGATATTCTGTCATATAAATATTTAATTTCGCTTCTTTTCCAACTTTATCATGTTTACAACTCATCCTTCAATGTACTGATTGTACGCACCTGGTAGAAACAATCAACGCTGATACACTAACCGTTATATGAGATTGGTATCAGATGGTGTCAATGATTGGTAACCAGTGAGTAAAATTCGGCGGGCAATGTTCGGTAATAGACAACAGTTATATCTTTGTTACTAATCATCAAAACAATCAACTACAAATGTAAAATAACCGGCTAAAATAACCGTTTGACTATCACTAATCTCAACCACCTCTATAATTTTTAGCTATCTCCGAGACATGCATCCATCGAAACACTCGATTTACAAATACCTGCGTTTTAACGATTGAATTGCTGATGTTTTATTTTTAGTCATTAAAAGAGTATTTTGTCGCTAGACATTACAAAGTACATTTCATTTTGCGAGTGCTTTCAGCTTGTAAGCTGTGCCATGTGATAGGTATCATAGTTTTTCGTTCCATTTCGTACCAAGCCACATGCAAATATTTACATCACTGACATAAAATTGTTATTGCATTAGCTATATAAACTTTGTCTAGAAGTACTGGATTCCTACATACAGATGTTCTGGTAAGTGAAGAGTACGTCATTCCCGTAACGATCTTGCTACTTTGCAGTGGCGTAACTACCAATGCAGACGTTAGATAAGGGTCCATTTGGTATTGATACCTTTGAAAGTATCGATACGTTTCCCAGCAGAAATATGAACTAATATTTGAAATGCAACTATAAAGATTTGATGGGGTATTATAAAATTGATTGAGCAACTTTGTAGATTGACATTTTTAAAATTTATTTTATTTTTTGTTTTAATCAAATATAAGTTGATTAAAACAAATAATAAAAATATTTTTTAAATAACTTTTATTTGAAATAATTAACACACATCACAACGCTAAGGTTGGTACTCGCTCAAATAATCATGTGATAAATTATTCACTTCTGTCGCTCATAGATGTCACTAGTCGCGTTCAGAGATCACTTTCTATCACAAAAGAAAATTGCTACTCATATATTTGCGGCTGTTCGTCGCTTGCGTACCTACGTTTCTAGGTAACTCTTGAAAGTACGCGACCCATGTCGGCCCTTCTGAGTATTCCCAGACACTTCTACATAATTTTAAATTGATCGGGAACATTCCGGAGTATTCTATTCATTCGGAGAGGTTCTGGGTCCTTCACGGCTGGGCAGGATTGATCTAAAATTGTCGATAGAATTTTTTACCGTAACCATATTAAAGAATATTTCTCACATACAAATTTTAAAAATATGTTAAATAAATCTTATTTTTCTTCTTTCTCAGCCTTTTTCCCTCCAGTGCTGGATGTAGGCCTCTTCCATTTTCTTCCACTCATCTCTGTTTCTCTCCCATCTAGGTTCTTCCTGCTTGCCGGACAATGTCGTCAGACCACCTTTTGGGAGGTCTTCCGACGCTTCTATTTTTCGTCCAGGGCCTCCACTCTAGGATTCTGGGTGCCCATCTAGTATCCTCTTGTCGAGCCATATGTCCAGCAAAAGTTAAATAAATAAATGCGTATTCAGGGGGACTCTCCCATTTTGCATTAGGGTCAAAAATCTTTTTTTTCCATTTTGCGCTGCGCCATATTTTTTTGTAGTTGCGCCTCTGTCCACCTGGAATACAAAGTCGTAAAAATTATTGGAAATTATTATTCTTTAACTTGTTTAGTTATTCAATTGTAGTTATTGGAATTCTTTTATACCGGTTTTATCATTATGATCTAGTGAGAAGTTTATTATCACAGAAAATACATCGAACTTTATTACGTTTACCTTGCCAGGGGCGATCCCACATTACTACAATTCTCACGGCAAAACTTTTATTTATCGTTCGTCGAATATCTTCAACACAAATATGTACATTCGGCAACACGGTTCTCTTCAATTTAACTGGGCCCTCGCAGCCTGGTTGGCAGGACACTGGATTCTCACACCGAAGGTTCTGAATTCGATTCATGGGGGAATCACAATAAATCTATGTGATTAATTCAAGCTTGGGTGTTTTGTGGGTATAACACGTAAAAGAAAAAAAACTCGGATACTCACCTCAGTCATAACTTGTGATCTTTACATATATATTGTACAGGGTGTATCTAGTAGCAAATACATCGACGAGTTTTCTTCATTTAATTTTGATTAGAAAATATTTTTTTACTCTATATATATATATATATGATGTAAGCATCAGAACCTCACGTCATCTATATATATATATATATATATATATATATATATATATATATATATATATATATATATATCGCATCAATTTTTATTTTTACTAATCGCTTGTGCTATGAAAATAAAACTAACTTGGTGGTGTCCGGGACTGGGGCTTGAGCCACCGACCCCAGATCACTAGGCCAGCGTCATGAACATTACACCAACAACCTACTCCTTGCGACATCAAAGTTTGCATTTTTTTTCAATATTTCTGACTTACCTTTTGTAAAACATCAGACTATGGTGAAAGTAATTATATCGAATATTAAAAGTTCATTCGCTTTGATACAAGTTAAATAAAATGATTAAAGTGTCGTAGGAAGTTTTTGTCATTTTGAAACGAATGGAATTTTGAATATGTATAAGTTACTATAGTGATTAGTCCAGCGTTTTACAAAAGAAAAAAATAAAAAATATTGAAAAAAAAATAAACTTTGATGTCACTTATCTCCGTAACTACCTATAACTGGGTAACGATTTCACTAAATGAGAATTTTTTTCTTCAAAATTGAATGAAGAAAACACCCTTGAATTTGTTGCTACTAGATATAAGTCACCGATATGATCTTGATCTTGGAATGCGGAGGCTTAAGTATATTTTGCTACACTTTTTTTTCTCTCTTTCTTTTTGTCGGTATCCCTCCTACTTTTTATTTTAAATCTCAATGTACCTATGTAAGAAACTCAAATAAATTAGTAGTCTGTAATCTTGTTAGACTACCCTCGAAATATATTCATACAAAATCTCTTCTTTTTCAAATAAATGTACTATTTTTCCCAACGTATAACGTATGAATATCATGATATATGTCATATAAATATTGAGTTTCAACTCTTTTCCAACTTCCTCATGTTTTTTTAAAACTCATGTTTACGTAAAACTCATCCTGTACCTACTAACTGTCATCAATGTACCTACTGATTGTACGGCTGGTAGAAATAATCATTTTCAACTAGTGTCAAACAGATTTGCATCTGATAATGTCCATGATTGGTAACCAATGAGTAGAATTCGATGATCGGTAATAGACAACAGTTATATCTCTGTTACCAATCATCGAAACAATAAATTACAATTGTTAAATAACTGTAATCTGTGTAACCGGTTAAAATAACCATTGGAACAGCTAAAAATTATCGAGGTGGTTGAAAAAATAATCTCAACCTCGATAATTTTTCATTGTTATTGAGATATCAAAATCCGTAAAAACGCTTGACAATAAATTTCTTAAATACAAAAGCAGATATCTTGTGCGTCCCATCAAATTTTATTTCGGATACGAGTTTAAATCGCTTTTCCACATCCACCTTGTTAAACATGCTCCTCGCCTTTGAAGGGTCCTGACGAATACTCCCTTTGTCTGCGCTCTCTTCGGATGTATGCAGAATTTTAAATTATTATTAAATGATGCGTGTATGGGATAATAATAATGATAATAATTTATGTATCATTTTGTAACTGTATTCTAATAATTAAATGCGGACTGACGTAAACATTTTGATGGATATAAAAACTAACCCATAAAAACCAAGTTTTTATTATACTTCCTTTCTTTGTGAAATATAACAACAATTAAAGACGAATTAAAACATATAACATAACACTAAACTTACAAAAATATTATATATTTCTAAAATGTCAGATGTTTTGAGCTTTGATATGACACTTCATTCTTTGAAGATTAAATTCTAAAAACATTTGTCAGTCAATTTAATCTAGATTTTGATATATTTGTGAATTTCTGTCTTCTGTGAACCAATTATCATAAATTTTCGAAATTCGTAGTGAAGTACCTATTACATATACCGACAGAGTAATTCAAATTTTAAATATTCCGTGACGTCGTCAGGCCGCTGTTGGTAGTAATAAAACATTTGTACGGTTTCCAATTTTAAAAAATCAATTATTTTTTCTAAAAATCCAAAATTATACTATAATTATTTATTTTTTTAACGAAAATTTGATAGATCTTCTTGATTGTCGCCACGAGTCTGCATGCAAAGTTTCAGCTCGATTGGATTACGGGAAAAAAATCGATCCAAAGTTTTTAAAAAAGTTAAAAAAAAGGAAGTTAAAACAGATTGATTTTAAAATACAAAAAAATTTAAAAAATTCCATTTTAATATAGGTACAATAATATCTTTACGTTTACAATCTTTGTGATATAACTCAATTTTACATGTTTTGTCCAAACTAGACAAAATTTTGCATTGTTACCCTTTAGGATCCTGTGAAAACATAAGTACCTACCCTGATCATCCCAAATAAATTCAAAATCCAATGTTCCTAAAATAAACACAAAAAACTTCGTCTCACGGATATTTCTCTGGAATCTTAGAAACCTCCATTTTATGCGAAATTATTTTTTTAAAACACCTCAGTTTTCCTTTTATGTTGTATAAAATAAATATATTAACTTTTATATACGGATATTGCTGGGATTGCTGTCAAATAGTGAACATTGCTGATTTTGATATTTACATAATTAGATATACTCTCACTTTAGTATAAAGCGGCCATTCGTCACGTGACATATCCTTGGGGGTCGATTGGTTGAATGTGGATATTGCTGCGTTTGCTTTTTACACTACGATGATATTGCTGTCTTTGCTTTTAATGGTGATTAAAAAATATATTGAAGGGACAGAGCTATATTTCCTATAAAATTTTGTACATTCTTAATTAGTAATCCTCGGTGACTTTAAGATTTTTTTTATATTATATTTTGAATATTGCTGCCTTCACTTTTATACCCCACATATATGGTTACACATCTGGGTAAAATGAAAGTACTTCCTTGCCCCCAAACCCTAACTCCCTATTTTAAATTATACCTTAATCTAAATTCCAAGCAACGAACGAACCGCTAGTCCTTGCCCAACGTTTCCCGAGTTCCGTAGTAGTAGTTTTAAGTAAAACAAGAGGATGAAAAAAAACAGTAATCAGGTTCTTGTAAATCAACTCGTCACTGGACACGGCGTAAAAACAAAGTGACATACATTTCTTGATTTGTTGTGACATTCTTTCATTAATTTAGATATGGATAGGTGTGAAGAATAAGAAATATTAGACACGTGTGCTTTTTAATTGCGCCAGTAGATAATACTTTTATACAATAATTGCAAATATGATAATAATTTGGCAATGACATTCCAAGGAGTTCTAATAATAATAGTCACATATCTGGGTGTCTATAACCGAAATTTCGGTATATAGATAATAGATACACGAGTATGGTAAATTACGGTACAGGTAATGAAAATCCAGTTTGAGTAAGGTTCACAATATTTAATTTGCTATACGTACTTTTATTCGTTTTGAGCTAATAGGGAAATATTTTCATTTTTTGTTGACTGCCTCACAGTAATGAAATAATAAAATTTTAATTATTGACTCAATATAATGGCGGATATTTAGGAAGATTTTATGTTCTGTATAAAAATGAGTTTGCAATATATTGAGTTTGTTATTGTACGTGTAAGTTTTTGTATAGTTTCATTATATGTAATAAAAGTTGTCAAGTTTTCTGGTAGTTCACGTACATTCTTTGTAATATTGTAGTGGCGTAATATGTTGACGTCTTATATTTTATTTTCTTAGGGTGAGGTTTATGAGGTTAGGTCTTAGAGTTTATGAGGTAACATCTTGATTGTATTTAGGTAAAGGAAATTTAAACACATTTTATCCCTTGTATCATTTTATTATGGTTTTGAATTGTTTACTACACCTACTAATTGGAAAACGACTACCTATAATAAGTTGAATTTTATTTTAAATAACAACCAGAAGGCGTTTTAATTAAAATAAAATTTGAATTCATCTGCTGTAGTTATAGAAAGTCCATTCCATCTGCATTTTTAAACTAAAATTAAATTCTTAAAATATTTTTGTAACTTTTCGAATGTACAAGTTCATATAAAATCTAACACATATAAAGATAACACATAAAGTCAATTCTTTATTAACATATTTGTACATGATCATACTACATTGATACATTAAATATATATGCGTGTTGTTGGAGTAGACCGAAGACATTTCTTATTGGGGTAGTGGGATGAGTTTTAAATAATTGATTTATTGTTTTTATGTATTTTCGTATTTTGTATCCAGTATTCTGTTAGTGTATCATTAAAAATAATACAAAATGTTACAAAGAAACAGAAAATATCGGGAATAATTTTGAAATGGAACTATGAAGGAAATGATCAATAAATTTTGTAGGTTACTTATGATGTTCCTTTTGAGTGATTTATTTAAATGGATTTATTGAAACGAAATCATGTTGGAAATGGTTGATAATGTTAGTAGATTACTTATGTCGTTCCTTTTGAGTGATTTATTGTTCTCTAACATCTCTAGCTTGAATAATCTAATACCACCTTGATTTACCTGTATTGCCATACTTATGATATGGATCAATGACTTGCGAGGCGAATTCTCAGAAACCGTCATTATTCAATCGAAATAATAACAGAATTATTGAATTTATTATCTCTATCTTTAGCGTTTAAGAGTTTTCCTTTATTATGAATTAATTGTATGAAAAGTTGTCTGATATTTAGTATTCGATTGGAAAAATAAAAGATCTACAGAATTAAATCATTATCTTCATCTCCGGACCTACAACTCGCTATGGGTTCTGGTGCCGTCAAAAATACACCATTAACATTGACAACTTCTCGCCAATCGCAAACGCCATGAATGGATAGGACTTTATTTTCGAAACAACTAATTTTAGTCTAACTTTTCCTTATCTTCCTGCAGGTTTATTATTCACCAGCCATTTCGGTGGTTGCACATCATTCAAACGCTATATACGGAAAAGCCATCCCCCATTGAAGTCTCCCTCATTTTATGAGTTTTTCGGTATACCTAGGCCAAACTCCATTTTCTTTGAGATCTCCAAAGATCTCTTGAGATCTTTCTTTGAGGACTTCATCTTATTATTTCATTATAAATATTAATTTGTATGAAATTCTTATTAATTCTCAGATCTATGTCAATCAAGGTCATAAATCTTCATACAATATAATACTTAAATACTACAAGTTCAAGAAAAATGTATCTTATAACAAGTAAACTTAAGTCGGCATCTTACAACCGAATAGTTTTTGAATTTTGTTTTTACAAATTGTATTCTTAGAAATTTATTCGCAATTGCTGATATTCTGTTATCTTATACAATATATGTAGATGGCCTAGTCATCACACTATTCGCAGAAAAAAATACCTAAGTAATTGTATCTGACCGATTAAAAATACTTTTCGATTATATAATAAAATCGATTTTTCCCTAATATTACCTTACTAATATTGAGGCGCCCGGCCAGCAATTGGGAACACTTATCGTTGAATCATTTTAATTAATGCAATGCAATCAAGAATTTTAAACGCGTTACATATTTAATTAGCCATGTAAAAAATCCATTACCGTTCTGTGCTTATCATCACGATAAGACGGTAAAACATACTATCCGAGTGATAAAATAAATATTGCTAACATGCACCTTAACCTTGTCTACCTCTCAATTGAATGATAATCAATTGAAAAGATTGCGTCTTTTTTAATCTGCAAAAAAAGCTCTTCAACATCAATAAATCGAAGATTTATCCACCACGCTGAATTAAGTGTTGACAAATAGTTTTGCATGTCTCCCAAGAAGTCGATCGAATCCACCATCGGTATATAAATACTTAGGTGCGAAGGAAGCAATATACAAAAAAATAAAAAAATGTTTTGAATACTGTCACCGAGGATTATTTATTTTAAATGTACTGAATTCTATATTTTGTGTAACTCTCCCTTCCAAAATCATGTTTCCTTAAAATGTGTAGGCTTTGTTTCCTATAAAATCTCGAATTTAGTACAATATAAATTAGTAATCCTCGATCACTGCATTAAAAATTTTTTGATATTGCTGCCTTTATATATATTTGAAAATTGCTGCTTTTATATGTTCCACATATGTTCAAATATGACATCATTTTTTATCTACAGTTTTTTTTTAATTTTTCATTCTTCTGAAGATCTTTTATTATTGTACATTAAATATTGAATTTGTACACATTTATATTGAAACATGTTGGAGGTAAATCATTGTATATGACAGTTTTAAGAACTTCAAATCTTAGATACCACTTACACAAATGTGTTTTCATATATTTGATAAAATAATGTAAAATCATGCAAAATTTATGCATCATGTGACTCTTTGACTGAAGTTCAACAAATTTAAAACATAAAATGTGATCGGAAGCTTTATGTAGTTACGTCACATAGCCTGAACAGATTCATATTTTAAATAAAACTGGTTACAGCACACTTATAAACACAGATATTGATAACGACGGTGGCATATTAAGATTAAGATAATAATAAATTATATCATCACAACTTATATATCACCCGAAACATTAGACATTAGAGTATAGAAGATGAAACTAACTAATCACCTAAACATCACGTCGTTTCCCCCAGGCACAGAGGATAGAACTTCATATTCTTCTATCTTGGTACACATTTGATTCCGATACATTCATACATCTTCTCATGAGTGCTCTACGGTAGTTAAGACTTTTAACAGGGCCATCTTCCAATACTTGTAGTATCTGATCGTCCCAAGTCTTTCGCGGACGCCCTCTATTCCTGTTGACTTCAACACTCGTCCCATATATTTTCGTAATCATCCTTTCCTCGCTCATACGTTCTACATGACCTAACCATCTCAGCACTCCTTTCTTTATTCTATCTACCACACTACAGTCAGCATTACATTCACTTCTAATTTGTTCATTCCTCACCCTATTGACCAAAGATTTGTAATAAATATTATTTCACAAAGTGCTTTATATTTAAGGCAAAACGTTCGTATATTATATATGTTATAACTAATATCATATAAAGCCTCTTAAGATTGTCGATTTAACTAGCCAAACCAATAATCTCATCATCCACAGATATTTGATTCAAAAGATTATATTCCAAACATATTATACCTACAAATTGAATTATTATTATTGGAGGAAAATTACAATATTTTACCTATTATACTCTATACGGTATTTAAATTAAAATCACTTCTTTAAATTCTTTTGTGGTTAGTTAATTTTTTTTTAAATTAGGTGTAGGTACCATAATTTATTTTTAACATTATTAGAAGGACGTTTACTTATACAAGGATACAAGTTAGTATTTCCAACAAATAAGCGGCGAAAACAAAGTGTATTCTCATTAATTATATTAATAATTTCACCACAAAATCATTTTGAAGTATTTATAAACACCTTAAGATATAATACAATCGCTTTTAACGTGTTAATATTATCGTAAATAAGTTTCCTCTTATGCTATTTTAATTGTATCTTATCTTAAAATCATATACTGAAATTAAATATATCTTGAGATCATACATTGAAATTTTATCTTGTACTTAATCGTAATATCTTTGATAGATTTAAGATTAAAGTAGTAGTAAAAATAATGCTTGGGTTTAGATATGTAAAAACATATTAATACGAACCAATGTAATTAACTTTTTTTTAAATTATTTTTCTATCTAAAACTGGCTGTTTTATTTGTTTGTTTTTACAAATAAGCCCATCGATTGGAGTATATACTTGGACATATAAGCAGTTCAAAAAAATGCCCATGTTCCTAAATGTGCTTGATGGTCTAGTAATAAGACACTCGCCCATAAGTCAAGTGGCCCTGGGTTCATGTCTCGCTCGAGACCAGCGAGGTAGTCCTATTTTCACCGCACAAGTGCATAGCTTAGTTTAAAAATAATTAAAAAATTAAAATTACTCATATTCCGTTTATGTACGCATTTCTTTTTTTGAATAAAATAAAAAAATTGTTTAGAAGAGTAGTTGTACAATATTAATTTTTGTATAGAAAGAAACTCAAATATGTAAATGGTTGTAATGTTTATATTTTATACAGTGTGTCCGACGACCGGTGTCGGAGACTTTAATAGCATAAAATATGATCAACTTCATCGACAAAACATTCCCTATATGTCATTTCCTTAATTTTTTATAGCTAATAAACTAAAAAAAAAAACGTTTTTTTTCTTAAATTTTAACCATTATTTTTGATGTCTTTTTTTTTTTAATTTTGGTGAAATATTTAAAGTTATATTGATCCTTATTGTTTTATATTTATTGGACCTCTATATGGGTAGATATTAGTAAATTGACACACGCGTCCATGCTCAGGTATCATAAAAATTTAAATGGCTGCCTTTTCATTATGGCTGGAGTAAAATGACAGGAGGTGTTTTGTCGATGAAATTGATGATATTTTACGCTATTAAAGGCTCCGATACCGGTCACAGGACTTTCTGTATATAATTGTGGAGGTACAAAAAACCGTTATACGAGTATATAATAATGTAGTATATATTATATAATAATAACAGTAATGTAGAGTAATAATGACTCGCATCTCAACCTATTCTGACTAGCAGAATACAGTGGAAAATATGTATTCTGATAAGCACAATATTTTAAGAAAAGTTTCAGCGATACGTAAATATATTGTAATCAATAATCTATTTTGTTATTTCCTACAGGTAGATCCAAATTATCAACATGGCAGCCATTAAAGAATATCCTTTCGAGGAGGCTCCCGTTACAGCACAGCCTACGGGACGACGCGTTTCCATAGTTACCGAACCCATGGAGTCAAGAAATGGATACGATAATTATGGATTTGAGAGGTAATTAAAATATAATAATTGTTATCACGAAAAATGCCTAAAAATTATCTTCTTTAAAATGTATCACCGCACAGACTCACTTTATAAAATTGTACTAATAAAAGTATTAAGATCTAAAAAAAAAAATTTAAATAGCATAATTAATTAAGTTAAATAAGATTATTGCTCAAGGTTTCACAGAGCTACTAAAACAATAAACCAGGGTTCCGAAATTAACCGATGTCCCAGAATTTTATATTAGAGCCTGAAATTTAAAATCATTTTCATGAAATAATAAATGATTCTGCAATCAAAATCACTATAATAATATAGTTATTTGTTTTGATAGTTAGTGTTTTTGGAGATCTTTGCGTTAAATTATTTATATACGTACTTAATAGTGAGATTTTCGATTGATGGTAAAATATTTTGGAGACAATATTATTTCATAAGAAGCTGTAGATTGTTGTCAATTGATGAGTTTCGATCAAAAATTACCCGCAACTTTTGCATTTCGCAGGCTATACAAGTCAAAGTGTTACAATTATCCCTGATGTACCTTGATATTGGTAACCATATTGGATGCGTACTTTATTGTTGGCTGTCGAACAGGTTACATGTGTTTTGGTGTGCTCGGACTGCTCGGAGATTTTTTACTTACGGGAAAAATGAAAAAACATTTCAATTTTTCTGGCCCGAAACAACACCGTTATGATCTCGTATTCGCCGAACGCGGCCCCCTGCAACTTCTTCTATTTCCTAACATTAGTTATGAAATCATTGAGAAGGTAAAATCAGAATCAGTGAAGGAGCTAAACGGCATTCCAAAAATTCTGATCCAGAAGTGCTTTGAAGGTAGGAAAAAGCTGACACAAATGTATTATGTCTGATGGTAAAAGATCCTTTGTGACGATTAAAACTGATAATGATGTTTAAAATATTTCTCGAAAAACGGAAATACAGCAACCCAAGTTGTAAAAATGCAATGTCGAAAAATTCTACTAGCGTAAATGTAAAAGTCCATCATATGTAAAAATAACATCAAATACTCGACCTGGTATAAATACCACAAGTTACATAGCATTGGTACCTAGATAACATTATTTAGTAGCATACATTATAAGTATGCAATTAAGGCAGATAGAAAATTATTTTTGAATTTCCCCAAAAAATAGTTGGTATAGTTGGTCCAAAGAAGTTTGGCATCAAAAAAATTATCAAGCATTTTTATGTAAATTTAACATCTGACATCCTTCACCATTTCCCAAGTCAGCTAAGTTTCTTTAAAAATTTTATTACAAAAGCAGTGAAAAAATGTATTTTCAAATACCAGACAGGTAATTTTTAAGTTTCAAATGACAACTTGTGGCATAAATTTTGTTCAAAAGTTCTTAAAAATGTATTGTCATTATAATGGATGATTAATAAAATCTTTGCCAAATTGGAGCTATTTGACTTATTCCAAACATCTTGAATGTTTTTGAAGAATTTTATATATATATAAACCAAAATTACATTTTGCTCCTTGAGAATTTTTATTAGAGGTAACATAAATATTGTTCCTATGATCTTTGATTAGCTAAAAAACGAATTTTGATACAATTAAAATGCTTACAGAAATCGGAAAACTTCACAAGGAAATTCAGAAGTTGCAGAAATGGGACCGGTAAGGCGAAAAAGCATACTTCATACATCTACAGACAATGTTTCTGACCACAGTCACCACTCTTCACACCATGGACACGAAGGTTAATAGCTTCTATATATTCATTAGTTCAAAGTATTAACAATCATGATAATTAGCAACACAATCATACAAACGTGTATAGGTCTTTTCATTTAAGAATGACAATCGAATTCGTGTGTGTTAGCCGTGCGTACGACTCACATTGTTTCGTTGTGTTGGTGTTTACGGGTTACACCAACACAACGAAATTATTTGCCTCGTACGCACGGCTAACAAATACTAATTTGATTGTCTTTCTTAAATGGAAATTAAAATAGAGAGGAAAACACGGAATACGTGTTCTTCTTAGTATTTTTAAACTAAGCTAAACACTTGTGCTATAAAAATAGGACTAACTAGATTCGAGCCCGCGACCTTTGGATCACGAGGCGAAAGTCCTTACCACAAGACCAACAAGCTATTCTTAACCTCAAAAAACCTAATAAAATGTCTAATCAATTCATTGAATTTGTAAAAAACGTTATACAAGGTAAAACCGCCTTTAAAATAAAATAAATAAGATTTTATACACAATATATTTTTAAATTATACATCGACATGCCTAACGTAAAGTACTCTATCTGCAAATCTGTTAGCAAATCCCTTGCAGGAGAGAGATTAGATCGTATTTCCTTTATTAATGAACTTGTTTATCTGAAATTCTCAACTACACATTACTTTATAAAGTTTTAAAATATGCAATACTTGTTTAGAATTTCAGATAAAATGGTCCATTAATAAAAAAGTACGATCTAAGTTATGTTCTACAATGTAACAGATTTGCAGATATGTACCTACATTACGTAAGGCATGTCGACATTATTTAATTTTTAATAAAAAAATATTTTATCATTACGTTTTAAGGGCCTTATTAAATATACGTACACAATGTAGTAGAAAGTTGGTGGAAATTCATAGAATAAGGTTTTTGTGCTCGTCGTTGTCGTTGCTGGGCCTCGTAGTCGAGGATCCCTTCGCCTTCCACTTATATCTCCATCAGCGGTACGACCTCCTGTTGGAGAACAGGCCAGTTCTAGAGGCACAGTTTCTCCTACAAACATCACAGGTTAAATTATGTCTCTGTTAGTCCCTCCGACAAAGGGCGACAGCGCGCGTTCTGTTTAGGGTATTTCTTGCTGCAGCTGTACCACCCGCTCTATGACAGATATTTCTCCACTTAGTACAGTCATGCGCCAGCTGTTCTCTGTTACCGGGGATGTTGCACAATACCAAGGACTCCCGTAAACAATCCTTGAAACGCTTATTTTATGTACAGTGCTCGCTTAGTATGGTACAGTCTATGGTCTCACATACGTATCACATGTCCGGTCCAATGCAGTCTTGTTATTAGGTCCTCAATAGGTTTTTAGTCTGAACGCTGTAGAATTGTCGCATTACTGATATGATTACTGCAGTGGATTTGCAATATGCGTCTGATAAAACGCTGTTGGAACAGTTCATACTGTACAACTAAAAAGAGAACGATTTATTTCATTGTTCATTTATTTTGCAATTTTTTTTGTCATTTCATCGTCGAAATGGTAACAAAGAGATTATTTATTTTTAATTTTATGATTGTGCTATTTATTACTTACCTACTTTACCAAAATTTTCACACATTCTTCACTTATTTTATCATTGTTTTGTCACATAACTATTAAAATGGTATCGAAGAGGCCATTTATTTTTATGTACACCTAATTATTTTTTCTCTTTGTGATGCGGTTAACCTGTTGCCACCTATTCTAGTCCATGGCATTTCTAGTGCATTCCAGATGGTTTTATAATTAAATTCTAACCAATCGATTCATCGTGTTGATCACCTACATGATCAGATTCCTTTTAGTCATCATTTTTTTATGGTGTCCTTATACCTGGTGACATGAGTGAAGCTGTTTGAGGATAGATATTGATGGATGTTTAATTTCTCTAAAATCTAAACAGAGAGGCATTTTTTCGCAAGGTGTCCACATGCAGGGCTTGCATCCGGAGCGTCTATTTGCTACCATCCCGATCATTCAGCGTCCATGTTTCAGCACCCTAAAGCAATAAATATTTAATTTGGTCTTGCCAAATATTTTCGAGATTTTCATGTTTTTTCCTTCTTTATTTCAGTCTCACAGTTTCTATATTTCTGTCTCTCTCTTGATATTAAAGATTCTAGGTATATGTAATTGATGATGTCGAAATTATCGATTTTGGTTCATTTCGATACATATTTTTTGTGTATAACGTTTAATTACGGTGCCTATTCATTACTCTTTAGAGAAGCTCCTAAAGACTATCAAATTTGTTTCCTAGAAGGTTATTAACATAAGCATTACGCAGATAAAAAAAAATTGTCCACCAATAGAAATGCCCTTCTTTCAATGCTCCAAAACTATTATCATAACATACTTTAATTTCTTGTTATTTTAAACTCTATTTTACGACGTTTAATATAAATATGCTTATAATTACATTACATGTATACTTTACACTAAATTAAATTATAACTATGTATTGAAGTATTGAAAAAATCTGATTAATAAAAATTAGTAAGCATTAAGCAATATCTTTTTTTTTGTGATAAAAAAGTATGTCTGTATATTGCTAATGGATGTATAATTATTTTTTGTTGCATAAATTCTGTTGTTAAAGATGCTTAGTTTAAATAATATAAATATATACAAGGCACCTACATAAAATCTGTAGTTTATTACTGCAGATTATATTTTTGTTTATTAATAAAAATATATACTGAATTTCCCATCAGATAACTTTTTTCAATAAATTTTATTCTCTTACAGTTGTTATTAGAATAAGTAAGTAGCTATTTTATTAACGGGCAATTTTTTTTCTCGAAGTTTCACCTGCTTAATTTTTTTTTCTAAACGATCACACTAAAAATGTTGGATACAATATTTCGTTAAAACAACAAGGTACCTATTCAAAATTACTTTTTGTTTCAGATAAACCAAATGCACATGATTTCAAATCAAAGAAATTATCAACGACAGATTCAATGTATTCAAAGAAACTAAACTATTCGTTGGACGACGCCGTGGAGAGGTAACATTAAATTTACGAAAATTTTATTATTATAAATTACCAAAATTTGTGCAAATGTACACAGTAGTGATATTTGGGAAAAACACGTTTATGTTAAGACTGACGGCCAAATTTAAACAGCTCATAAACAAAGATGACTTATGTAGTCATGATGATAGTAGTGATGACTTTGTTGGAAATTATGTAGTCTTGCGATTTCTGACAGGTTTCGATAATATTACACAAACCCTTTAAAGGCTGTAATTATTTAGTGCTCGGTGTTATTTTTTTCATGTACAATAATGGTATAGATAATAAAATATACGACTTAAAAGAATATTATATATAATAAACATTTTATATACTGTTACAATATTACAATACGTTTTTCTTAGTATTATTGAAATTAATTATATTATATTCTGATATTTGTTATATGGTTACGAAATAAAGTAAATTATGGGAAATTATGCGAGATGGGCTATTAAGTCAAGTGGATTTAAAAAAGCCATTTTAAAAAATCAAAAAGTGGTAGGTAGGTAAAATGAAATAAAATAAAATAAAAAAATTTAATCATTAGATGTTTACCATTTCGATGCAAATACTCCTAGAATCTGGACCTCAAATTAGGGAAAATTCGTTGGAATACTACGCCTGGGATAGCGGCCTTTTCCTCTCGAACATTGGTCTTCAACTGGATTGGTTATAAGTGTAAACACAACTCTTCATGTATCTTCAGAGAAAGAAATCAGAAGGAGTCTAGTCTGGACTCTTGGAATATCCCCTTGGCGCGATAACAGTTTTTCTTTAAACGTCTCTTTTACGACTGCCAATGACTCTTTAGATGTATGGCATGTCGTAGTCTTATTGAAATCGTGCCCGTCCGTAAAAGGTTTTAAATTCTTCCAATTTCGAAAAGAAAAATTCTCGCAACATGGTTATTTAGCAATCAGAATTCACTGTTACAGATTGGTCTCGCTCAGTCTTAAAAAAATAGTCTGAGGTATAACCTAATCACACTTTCACTGGGATACTGATTCAGGTCATGTAATCTGAACTCAGAGCGAAAAAAACACCGTGCAACAATGCACGAATCGCCATTTTTATGTAACTCTTCACAGAGAATGCACGCCGCTCAAACGCTCCATCGCGACTGAATTTCCAAGACCCGAGCTACTAATCATCACTACTCGCGTATCGTTCCCACGTGCCGCTCGTACGCAATGGTGTTTTTAAAATCGTATATCTTTCTGGCCCACTCTATACTTACAATGAATATATTTTTTTAAATATATATAATAATCATAAAAAAAAACGAAATGTCAAAGGATTAACGGATTGAAATTTTTTGAAAATAATTTTATTTCGATGTCAAATTTTTGTAATAAAATTTTTCACATCTTGTACTCACATTTGAATTCTCAAATTTTATTTTTTTATGTTTACAATTTTTTTTAACTGTACTTGATTGTGTTGATTCTCAATCCCTGAAATATGGCTCACAGTCTTTAATTTATTACTATAATACTAATACTACTGTAGAAAATCTTTTGTATAGTGCATTTTACTTACAGTAATACGTAGATTACATATAGGCACATCTTAATTTTAGGTCTTGGTGGTTTCTATTTTGTAAAAAATGCCATGGAGAGGACGCCACTCCATCTTGGGAACCCCCGCATTGGCAGAAGGTTTGCCCTTATCCCATGTGCCCAACCTACAGGCAGTTTGCCCAAATAACTAGTCTTGTGTTCATAGGTAAGCAGAGCCTAATTTAATAAAATAAAATACATATTTTTTACACAACTTTAATTATTGTTCATTTTCAAGGATTGATTATATTGATTCCCATTTGAAAACTATGAATTTCCGAAGGCGGTTCTTCATCATAACAAATATTTTGTGAAATACGAGTATTACATTTGGAAGTTGTATACACTATTAATTATACAATATTTAAAAAACTGTTATGATTATTCATTATTAAGAATTGATTACATTGACTTCCATTTGAGCACTACGAATTTCGGAACGCGGTTCTTCATCATGACTGTGAAATATTGTATTCGAAAGTTGTATAGTAAATAGATAATTTAATTATCACAAAATATGTGTCTAACTGATAACTAGGGAAATATACGACTTTGGACTATGATAATCAGAAGTATAGATTAATAAAGAGATGTCTGAACAAGTTTATTGGGTGGATTAAACCGCAGATTTGTGGATAGAATATGAGTACAAACTCATAAATTACTTAATGTATTCAAAATCTTTACTAATCCGTCATATTTACTTTTGAAATGCGCATGCTTAAAATAAAGATTAAAAATATTCAATGAAACATTTACGTCTAATACATATAGATTATTACAGATAAATAATTATTTTTGCTAATAATTTAAGTAATAAATTAAATACGATTGGGATTAAAGGTAAAGTAAAAATTGGATAGAAAGTTACCTGAAAGAAAAGAATCAATGTGTAAAATTAGAAAATACACAATTTCAAATAAAACATCAAAATTTGGTATAGGTACCGCAAGGTACTGTACTGGGACCTTTGCTATTTATTATTTATGTAAATGACGGTCAGATTCTATCTTATGCGGATGATACAGCCCTAGTTTTTGACTGTAATAATTTGAATGATGTTATAGCTGCAGCAAATTGGAGTATAAATATCGTAAAACTCAAATGGTTCGATGAAAACTTATTATCACTAAATACAGAAAAAACTCACTATATTCCTTTCACATTAAATGAAAAAAACTCGCCAAACAATAATAACTTAGTAATAAAAATTCATACAAATAATTGTCCTAATAAAAATATTAACAATACTTGTAAACACGACTGTTCAGTTTTAAGCTCAAAAAATAGTATAAAATACTTAGGAATAATAGTTGACTCTTATATTAAAATAAGAAAATTACAAATCGATAAAACTGTAGAAAGAATAAGAAATCTCATTTATATGTTTATTTAAATAAGAAATATCTTAGAAATAAAATTGTTAAAGACACTATATTACGCTCTAGTTCAGTCAGTTTTACAATGTGGTATTATCTTTTGGGATAGTGCATTCAAAACAACATTGAAATTTTTAGAAGTTGCCCAGAAATTTATTATAAAGATCATTCTAAAAAAATCTAATGATTATCCGACAATAGACCTCTTTAATAAAATTCAAGTCCCCACTTTACAAAATATCTACAAACAAAATTGCATAATTCAACTATATACAGGTATTCATAGTGATAACGAGCTGACCCAAAGAGTGTCAAGTAGCAGAAATGCAACACTTGGTAAATTACATATCCCTGTGATACGTACCACAACTGCTCAGCATCACTACATATTCAGAGGTGTGAAATGGTTCAACGAATTGCCTGTTGAAATGAGGACTGAGGAAAATTATGAATCAATTTAAAAAAAAATGAAAAAATATCTTCAGAAATGATTAAATTTTTATTCTTATTATATATGAACCTTTTACTTACTTATTATTACTTGATTGTCTATACATATACTTATTACCTGATGAATATGTACATTTTATCACATAATTCTTTGTAAATGTATAATGTAATGATACTCCTCTCCTACACACGAGTTTATGACACTCATGTAGTAGAGAAGTATCCATTCATAAGTAACTCTCACTACCTTGTAAAAAAATGTATTTTTAAAAAAATAATTTTAAAAAATCATTTAAAAATAAGTAACTTTATTAACCCGTACTGGATCAGCGAATAATGCTTACGCCTATCAAGAAAAAATGTGATTTTAAAATTAATTAAATATACTATATTTTATTTTATAGATGTATCGTTACCAGTTTCGAAAGCCATATATACTAACTTGTTAATGAAAATAAAATCAACAGATCAGTTGTAATATATGAACGATTCTTGATTCGAACATATATAAAGAACTTTTTTTAAAAATTGTTAATGTGTGGATGTTCTTACGATGGAATTGGTGAACGTTGCATTGTGTAGAGTGATAACTTAAGCCTGCCATTTCAACTCACAAGCCAGCCACATCACAGGTTGTTAGCCCTGAGCCGTCGTATAAGAGACTTCCATCCACTTTTTTCACATATATATTAGTTTCCTCTCTGTGAGACCTCTATAATTTATCCTTAATTAATTAATCTTCCCTATGGGGACAAAATAAAGTAACTGTGTTCTTAGAACATACTTTCGTATAAAAAATTCTTCATTCATATTTATTTTTAATTTCAAACTAGAATTGAAGGAAGGTTACTTACTTAGACAGCATTCACATTTTTCAATTACAGTTTATTAATTTATTAAGTTTACCTTGTGTCAATCAAATATATTTTTTTAATATATTAAAAATAATTAAATAGCGACTATATCAGAATTAAAAATTATACCGTTATTTCAATCAGGATTCCTTCTGTGGGGCGTGGTGTATGCTCTGATGCCTGAAAAGGCAGCCCCTGGAGGTGAGCTCTTTGATCTTGCAGTCCTGGCCCTGGCCGCCCACTTTGGGGGAGTTCTCATGGTGAAAATCACCACCCTCCCGGCCCTCATAGGCATGCTGCTGGTCGGCATACTAATGCAAAATGTGGGATGGGTTAACTTGCACGATGACTCGATGCTTCCGAAGGAGCTCAGGTAATTGTGCTAAAAAATTTATTTTACAATTAAAAATATTAAATTTACAATTAAAAAGTTTAAGTAAAAATTCAAAAAAAAAATAACATAATTTAGGTATTTATGCAAGTATCTTGAATAAGGAATCGATCTAAAGTGGTAAAATGATAAAAAAAAACTACCTACTTCATAATAGGTTTTTCTATATATCTAGCGATCTAGGTAGTGGCCGAGAAGCTTGCTACATATTAACCTATATTTATATATATTACGTGTGTATGTATCAAGAAATAAAATGCATTTTGTCCTATAAATGCAACTTCATGGACGGATCTGTATACATTTAATATTTTTTTCCAGGAAATTCGCTCTTGTTATTATTCTGACTCGAGCTGGTCTAGATTTGGATCCTCCAGCCATGAAGAAGCTGTTTCTTACGGTAATAAAGCTCGGCCTAGTCCCATGGATTGTGGAGTGCTCCGTAATCGCCATCATGACGCACTTTCTGCTCGCCTTACCATGGATTTGGGGTAAAGCTTTGATTTTTTTACAACCATTATTATTGAATTATAAATAAACCAACCTTATATTAAAAATCCCAGCCTCAATTTCCACGCTGAGATTGTTTTGAAAAAAACTGATATATTATATTTGGTTGATCGATTTCTTTGTAAATATTAAAATTACGTAGACCTTTTATTCTCAAGGAATATTTTTCAAATATAAAATGAAAAGTCTAATTCTATCAACAAAAATTTTAAAATTGTAAATGAAAAACTGCTAATGTAGATTAGACATGAAAATGATTTATTACACTCCCTGATTAGAGTTATTTTTAAGCAGAATTGTTTATCTTCCAAATTAATAACATGTAATAAACAAATTATTTGTAATTGTAACCGTAGATTTATACAGGCCATCAAATTAAACTTACAACATTCTTTAACTTGAAGTTGCATTGATATATATTATATTACTAGCTGTTCGTACCCGGCGTTGCACGGATTAAGGATTAAGCTAAAAATAAATTTGTGGGGGGAAACAAAGTTTCGATTCGAACGGTATATATTTGCATCGAAAATATATCAGGGGGAGGGAAAGGGGTAAAAGAATAGCAGGAAATGTCGCCTATGTTACCCGCCGTGTCCTAAAAAATAAGTTTTAAAATTTTGAGTCCGATCGGTCAAACGGTACAGATTTGCATCGAAAATATATCAGGTAGAGCGAAGGGGTAAAACAATATGGGGAAAATGTCACCTATGTTAACCCGAGTCCTAAAGAATAAGTTTCCAAATTTTGAGTTCGATCGGTCACACGGTACAGATTTTCATCGAAAATATATCAGGGGGGTAGGAAGGAGTAAAATAATAGGGCGGAAATGTCGCTTTTCTTACCCGCCGGGTCCTAACACATAAGTATGCAAAATTTGAATAGAATCGGACAAACGAGTATAGAGAATAGACAGACAGATAGACATTGAGTTTTATAGGTATAGATGGTGTGAAAAAGCAGCTATTTTAAAAAGTCCGTAACGTAAAATAAGTAACCAAGGAATTGAAGCAGAGAATTTTTGACTGTGTTTCATGATGTAAAAGCTACAGTAATGAATTCATAAGAATACTCATCATTTTCAGTTGCAACAACAATTAATTTTTTAAACAGTATTTAATATTTTACGATAGTATTTAATACTATGACAAACCACATATTGCATAACACAGTTTAGTCTTGATAATCATAGAGACTTCTATGCTTAATTTTTAGAGTCTACGATACATTTTATTTGCGGCTAGGCTGACTTTTTTCATCTACAAGTGCATTAGCGCTAATCGCTTTGACATTTTTACTAATTGCCTTATAATAAACATCATGAGTGATTTATATTAATGTATGAATTGAAAGGGTAAAAAAGTATTGGGTATTTTTCCAAATGAAGAAGACAAAAAAATTCAACAAATTAGTCAATGATGTATTCTACTTTATTATTTATAACTTGTAGAAAACGTTCTACCAGTTATTTTTATCATTAACCATCCAGTTATTAAAACTATCCGATCGTGACTCAAAGAATTTGTCATTTGGACAGTGTCGAAAGAGCTCACTTTTGTCAACTTGACATTCTATTTTGAAGGCCTGTTATTAAATAAAATAATAAATATAATTTAAAAGTATGAATGAAGTATAAACCTTTAGAATTTTTTTTTACTTTTGGTACGCAGTTTGTAATTTGAGAAAAAAAAACAGACACTGCTTGTGTTAACATCTATATATAATATTAAATAAAACAAAAATTTTGGTACGCAGTTTATAATTAGGAAAAAACAGACACTACTTATGTTAACACCTATATATTTAAAAAAAAAACTAAAATTACTGCCGGCTACTTGTATGAGAAGTGAAAAATAACTATAATAAATTTTAATATACATAAAAAATAATTATTTATAAAATTCAGAGCGACGCTGTCTGTGTCTCAGTCCGGCAGATCGAGGGCGTTGGAGTACTTCGGAAAGTAATGAACGGGCAATATGTGCTTTAGTCTGAAAGGCATAAGACTTGTATCGTGCTTATACAAGTCGAGTTTTCAGATGAGAAGATTTTCTTGGAATGGAAGGGTGATTGGTGAAAGCTCGCGAAAATATTGAGCGATCTTATCTATTTTGTGCGGAAAATGCATTTGAACTAATTTTTTTCTGGATAATATTATAATTTATTAAATATATCATTACAATAAACAGGGTTATTTGGAAAACATTAATAACCTCGCAGGACTATACTCCTGCCTTGATTATGAGTCGAAAATGTTCAAGGTATTACGACCTAATATCAATAGTTAAGGAGATATGCGACATCAAAGTTTGCATTTTTTTTTCAATATTTCTGACTTATTTTTTGTAAAACGTTGGACTATCATTACATTAACTTATATCGAGTATGAAAAATTCATTCCCTTCAATACAAGTCAAATAAAAAAATAAAAAACCTTCGAATTCCAACTGGAATGTTTTCCAATTGGAATTTTTTCAGGGTTTTCATCATTTTATTTAATTTGTATTGAAACAAATGGATTTTTCGTAATTGATATTAGTTACTATAATGATAGTCCAACGTTTTACAAAAACTAAGTCAGAAATATTGAGAAAAAAATGCAAACTTTGATGTGGCATATCTCCAATAACTATTGATAATAGGCCACGATCGCTTGAACATTTTCGACTTATAATCAAGGCAGGAGTATAGTCCTGCGAGGTTATCATTTTTTTACAAATAACCCTGTATATTATTAATTTTAATATCTTTATTTTGAATAAGTGTTTGAATTTCGTTGCTTCCAGCCTTCCTGCTGGGGTCCGTTATAGCGGCCGTGTCGCCAGCCGTCGTGGTGCCGTGCCTGTTCAGGCTGCGAGGGAAAGGCTACGGGGTAGCCAAGGGGATCCCCACCCTGGTGCTGGCGGTGGCGGGAATCGACGATGCTACCAGCGTCGCCATCTTTGGCGTCATCAGCAGCATTATGTTCTCAGAGTCATCGCTAACCTACACCATAATACAGGTTAACATTTTTTATATATCTATCTGATAATGTTATTCTACATTTAAGGGACAATCAGAAATTGTTCATTTTTACTTATCTTTCATAAATTATGGTGTTGCCAGCTAATTCAAGACGCTTCTTTATCTAACTTATGTTCTAAATTGTATTTATTTACAATATGTCGAGTTCTATATAATACAGATCAATTTATTTAATCACGCTCTTTATACATAATAAGCATACGTTAAACCGGTTTCAGAGCAACGTATGTTTCTTTATCCGTTGTATTCTGACTTAACAAAAGGACGGCAAAAAAAATAAAACTCAACTGGTCTTAACATAAATTAAAAGTTATTTTTCAAACATATGAGTATAAACTTATTGGTTCAAGTACAACAAACAAATAAATTATACTTTTTATTTTTCCACTCGATTTTGTAGTTAACGCATTAAAATAAGTTGGTTCACAGATACACTTGTTCAAACTTGCCTTTATATTATACGTTATTTTGTTTTGACAGATTTTTTTACAATCAAATTTATACAATCTTATAAATATTGATTTACAGAAGTGTTTTCAATGTCTTCTCTTAAGTCTTCAATATAGCTTAATTTTGATTAAATACGTAATAACTGATTAAATACATAATAACATTGATTAAATGCATATATACATAAAAACGTTAGAATACAATGTCGAAACTCATCATCTCTTTGTAGATTTCAAGGCCGCGTATGATAGCATAAATAGGAATGCATTGTACAACGCAATGAGTGAGTTTGAAATACCGCGTAAGCTCATCATTCTGGTGAAACTAACAATATCCCCAGTAACGTGTAGAGTCAGGGTTGGCAGTAACCTGTCCGAGCCCTTTGAAGCGCTTCACGGGGTGAGAAAAGGAGATGGATTGGCCTGCCGCTTATTCAAGATAACCTTAGAAAAAGTTATTCGTGACTCAGGAATTGAGATAAGAGCAACGATATTTGACAACTCTGTGCAACTATTAGCTTACGCTGATGATATCGACATAATTGCGTAATGCCTTCATAAATCTTGAAAGTTCTGCCAAAAACATGGGTGTCATAGTAAACCAGTAGAAGACCAAATACATGGCCGTAGGATGCACCCAACAAATCCCAACTCTCTCGTGTGGAAGTCAAAATTTTTAAACGGTACCAAGATTTACATACCTAGGATCCCTGATAACAAGCAACAATAATACTACCGAGGAGATCCAGCAGCGCATAGTGAGCGCAAATCGCTGCTTTTTCCGCCTACAAAAGCAGATAAAATCCAGACTGCTGTCCAGAAACACCAAGTTATTAGTGTACAAAACGCTTATTAGGCCAGTGCACCGGTACTAAGAGGAATGAGCGAGTAATGGACGTTTTTGAAAGGAAAATTTAGAGGCGTATCTTCGGACCGGTTCTAGAAAATCAACTTTGGCGCAGACGTTACAACAGTGAGCTCTATACTCTTTTAAAGAAGCCAAACGTCACAAAATTTATAAAACTGGGAAGACTTCGGTGGCTGGGTCATGTGGAGAGAATGTTCGAGCATCAAACACCAAAATACCTGCTGAACTCAAGGCCAATAGGGCGAAGGAGCTTAGGAAGGCCAACATTAAGATGGAGTGACAACGTCCTCAAAGACATCTCCGCCGTAGAGCTTCGAAACTGGAGAGAGCTGGCACTACTCCGAGATGAGTGGAGGAAGATTATTGAGGAGGCCAAGACCCACCAAGGGTTGTAGTGCCAAGAGTGATGATGATGATGACATAATAACTGTTAAAACATTTAGTTTGTGAATGATCAAATAAAATAACATATTAAGTTGTTATGTTATAGGGTCCCGTATCAATTATCGGTGGTATTGCATTCGGTGTGCTTTGGGGGTACTTGCTAAAGTTCGTGCCTGAGAAGAATGACTCCTTCGTGGTTCCCTTAAGAGTACTATTACTGCTCTTTGGCGGACTACTTGCGGTGCTGGGCTCCGAACTCATCAAGTACGATGGCGCTGGTAAGATATTCATCTAATTAAAATAATAAGTATCTAACTTCACACGGGACTTATTAATATCACACTTTATCACCTTCTCATCTGAATCTGCGCTTATAAATTACTGCTCTCATCTTGTGAATTTGCATTCTCACCTGCTACAACCGTCCGCAAAATTGAACACTAATTGAACTAAATCCATTATTTAGGAAGGGAGATTGGATCGCAGCGGTAAAATGTCCCCCCTCGGGTATGTTTAAGAAATATTAAAACTGCAGTTAAAGTATTTTTTCTTGCATAATTAAATCCGCTAGACAATATAAATTATTTTTTACAACAGAAGTTGTTTTTTTAATATTTTTTGAAATTTCGTTCCAAATTGAATCCTAGCTGCCAAGCTGTACTTTTTAAGAGTATTCAGTTTCACCTTTCCATAATCGTTTCAAAATTTACTTGTTGGCACCAGATTATGAACTTTTTTACGTTATGTTGAGAAATTTACATCTCTATAATATTGTGATTGTTTTTTTTTCCCTGAAATGGAAATAAATATGGCATTTTATAACGTATAAGAATATTTCTAGGTAGAGTCCATTCACTTTAGGTAAGCCACTTGCATTAGTGTGAATAATACCCTCTGTAAAACGTTAATTGTGAAAGTGTATTCGTTTTTTAAACTAACTTCATTGGCCACTCCAGCAACACTCTGACCGGCGAGCGGAGCGGTCGTTTCTTTGTTTAATATTTTTCGCTTAAAGATACGGTGACTACATAATCACGAATATTTTTAAGTTATGAAAGGAGAAATCGCCTCAGGTCAAACAAATGAGATAGTTTTAAATATATGTAAATATCTTGAAGAATTATTTAAATATATAAAGATAAGTTATATAAAGATAAAATGGAAAAAGTTGATAAAATAACCATCAGCGAATGGTAAAATGTTTGATGACATACAAAAGGAATTGAAACTGAGCAAGCGACGAAGGATATTCAAATGGATGAAATCACAGACTTTAATCAATTTAATATAAATAAGATAGACGAAGATTCGGAGTCCGATACAAACGACTATAGTTTATCTGTTTAAAATTAATTATAAGAATTCGAAATTATTTAAGCACAATTATACCCGCTTATATATTTATTTTAAAAGCCATAATCCGTCAAAAATAACGTAATAATATTATATATTTCGGCCGCCAGTTAAGGCTGTGAGAACAGCGCTATCCAAAGTAGCGTAGCGCCTTGATAACATTAGTGATGGAAATAAAATAGAGAATTTTGCTTTTTTTGCTCCCTATACTTCATTATTATTTGAGCCATGTGGTAGCATTAGTGATGGACATTGTTGCATAGAGAATGATATATTTTCATTAATACTAATGACATATGCCTTACAATAGTGGAAACACTTACTAGTTTTAATTTTAATTAAACTGAAATATTTAAAACAAACTGAAATTTACAAAAAAAAACTAATTCAGAGTATTTTATTAAATAAGCATAAAGTCAATGTTTTTATTTTAGTGGCTTTCCTAAAGTGAACGGACTCTACTACGTGGATTTGTCCATTACATACAAAGAAAAAAATTGTCTCTTGTGTAACAAATCATATTCACACCGTCATTAAAAAATATATGTTTACCTTTAGTCATTTATGTACATGTTACAAGCACTCGCATCTGTGAAGGTACGTTTTTTTCCATAACCCTATCGGGTTATTAATATATCTGTACTATAATATTTGAACCTGTTTTTAATACACGTGAGAAATTATTTTTTCATTGTAAAGTTCTTTTCTTCTTTCTCTCTTATCTTTCAAATTTGGGCCCCATTCCATCACGTTGATTGCATTGACGTAGTTACGCCACTGCTTACGCGAAGATGAGTTGGAGCATGCTACGAGTATTTTGAATTTATTTGTTAAACTAACATTGCATTCTATAACCATCTCTCAACATTTACAAGTTGGCCCCCCTGGTGGTTCGTACAAATACAAAACAAAATATTTTTAACTAAATAACTTACCATCACGCCGTTTTGCCGTAGATTTTTGAGTAGGCAGCGGATGAAGCGCCCTCTTCTGTCCTGACACACAACACTCGTCAAATACAAATTCATGCATATTCCAGTGTTTGGTTGACGTGATCATTTCAACATTTACGTCATAATATATCTTTCTTACCATTATTTCCGCACTCATTCGCTCAACCAGCTTTCCATTAATACTGAAGCGACTCTTCTTTAATTCCACTCACCATATTATGATGGGCTTTCAATTATTTTCTAATTTGTTTATTCTTACCTCTATTATTTTTAATTCATTTCAATTTTTCAATTTATTTACGTAATAATATGAACATTACAAACTAAATGCTCAAGGCATACATATTATGAAAGTATATATGTCAAAATAACAATATTTAATTAATTAAAAATAACATAAAATCTGGTCAAAGGTGTAGGAGAACTTCAGACACTTGGAATATATCAATACCCAAAGCGGTATTGTTCAGCACAGCGGTAGCTCTTCCAACAGGCATTGGCAGGTTGGTCATGTATATTGAAATGTGAAACAAGCTATGGCTGACAATGTCTAAAGTAATTATCAGGAACATACAAACCAATGCTCCGCATAATTTCAGGATTATCGATCATACCGCTTATGATTATGATACAAATACAAATACATCTGAATGATATCATTTGTCAATACTTTAATATATTTAGAACACCAGTAAATTTTGACCCAAATATGTAAAATTATAAATGCCGCATATGCGCAACAGAAGAGATTTTTTATACATGAAAGTTGCTTTCGAGAATGCAAAATTATTGATATTGTAAATTAATAATTCTTTAGTCAATTGGCGCAGTTTAAATTAAAATTTATATTTGTTTGCAGACATGTCTTGCTTGTTTTAAATTATTAAGTTGTCATTTCAATACGAGCCTTGTTTGCCTTTCTTTGAACCGTTTAAAACTTCTGTTGTATTGTGTAAGATTGTATTGTAAAAATTATAATATTAATCAATACATGTACTTTTAGAAATTTAATTCAATTAACTTTTAATTTTTTATAAAAAAAATTCCAAATACCTAAGAAATTTAATTTATTTACCTAAAAAGAAATAAATGTATAATTTCAAACTCATTACGATCTCGAAAGTAAAATAATAATATAAATAATAATACTCGGATTCTCTTTTGTTTAAGACTTAAATTACTTCCTGTGCTTAAAGTATTATTTTGTATGGGCTTTTACATAATTATGTTGTAAATTGTTACATATTTTTGCTAAACTCCTTCAATTAAATTTAACGAAAAGCTCTATTAAACATAAACAAATATCATTGAAAGATTTGGCAGATTAAAATTCTTCTAAATTCAAAAACAAAAATAGGTATGTTAGAAAAAAGTGGGATATATGAAATAACTTGCGGAGATTGTGACAAAAAGTATATAGGCCAAACCACTAGAAACTTAAGTACACGCATAAAAGAACATTGCCGCTGCTTAAAAAATAACAATTTCTCCGAATTTTCCAATCATATAATTAACACCAATCATTCTTTCGATAGTCACAAATTAAAATTACTCCACTCGGTTCCTCATAGACGATGGATAATGAATAGTTTGGAAACCGTTGAAATCCTAAAAAAATTAAATTCTGGAAACACATTAATAAATAATATCACATTTCAGTCCACTTCACCACTCCTAGAGCTGTTCGGCGAAAAAAATACCCTTCCCTGCCGCGCGCCCCCCTGACCCCCTGACCTACCCAATTAGATTGATAAATTTTGTATTTAAGTTAGTTATTATCTATACCTGATGATGAGAGGGACTGCTCCTCTCGAAACTATAGTTGTAATTTAATAACTCATATTGTGTGTGTATTACAAAGTAAAATAAAACATATTTTAAATTATAAACAAATATATTCATTCCAGTTTTATAAAATTTAATTAGATAATTAAATTAACGTAGCCAAAAATTTAGTTTGTTTAATAAAGAAAATATTTTACAACACATTTAACCGTAAGATGTAGAGTGTAAATATATGTGAAGTAAAGTTTTATTTGTGGCTTAATTATTTGAAAGACAACTGATACGTTATATTGGAATAAAGTTTAAACTTTATCTGAAATTCGAAGAATTTTTAAAGGTACATTTTTCGAATAGACAAGCTTATATATACAAACTTAAAATTTTCTACTTTCATTTAAAAATTAGACATTATTTTTGGATTTTATAATTTCATATTTTATATCAATCTTTGTACCTACTGCAAACTGAAAATTATCTACTACTATGTGAATATAATGACTGTCCCTCATTTTATATAAGAAAAACTAGTCGATATCTTAATACTAAGATTAAGGAACATTTTTTTAATCAATAATCATTTTTTCGATTATGGGAATCATATTATTGAAAATAACTATAGTTTTAATAAAAATACAGGAGTCAATATGCTCCATATTGATAATAAAGGAAAACGATTGGAGACCGTAGATAAATAATAATTTATTATTATTTTATATATTGAGAGGCAAATGAAACACTAAAAAATTTATTTTATTAATTTTATAAAAAGTCACTGGACACGAATTAAATCAGATCATTGTTCTTTAATCTACAGTCAATAAACGTTTCTATAATATTTCACACACATATTATTACACTTTTCTTCATTCGCACTAATAAACGTTGTTTCTATAGATTCTATCACTTCATAGAAAATTCTGTTCAATTTTGCACTAGAAAAACTTCTCGCTTGTCGACAGGTACTTTGCCCAAAATATATGTCACTCTATTAATCATACTGGCCACATCGCTTTGCGGTTTTAGCACTACTAACTAACTCAAACTACTAAGTCACACTTGTAAGACCTCAACAATGACTTGCCGCGTGTGCGCTATTCCTTTCATAGCAAACATGTTGGTTTCGCGATGCTTCGAGAATATTCTTTATATTTCTAGCGATTCCTCTGAATTTCCAGTGTTTACGAGAATGTTCACGCACTTCAACATCTGACACTAATTTTATTTTATTTTAATTAAAGAATACAAAGACGTTGATGAAACACACTTAATATAAGCAAAAATAAAATAAAAATGAATATATCAAGTCTCCAATTAACAGCGTCTACAGAATGCACTTATATTGAAAAGAAATGCCTATAAAATGTTTAGAATCCAGTCAGCGAGCATTAATAATTTGAAATGTACTGAATTCTAGATTTTATGTATCTATCCTATCCAAAATCATGTTTCCTATAAATTTACAGGCTATATTTTCTATAAAATCTCGAATTCAGTACATTATAAATTAGTTACCTCGATGACTGCATTAATTTTTTTTTTTTAATATTGTTGCCTTTGCTTTTATACTACACATATTACCATTCTAAAACAGGCGTACTGGTTAATTCCAATTCTTTAACTAATTTTGTTTTTGATTGTATATTTAAGAAGCCTTTTACTCGTCCTTATATAAGTATTTGAAACCATTTTAATTTTCTTAGCATTTTATTATCCTCTTCTTCCGATCTGGGTCCAGTGTTGTATATAGCTCTCTTTTTTGATATTTCTGAAGCTTTGCTTCCTATTTTTCCTAATTTCGCTTGACCGTCAAATCTTAGAACTGTTATAAAGCTACTTTCGTAATAAGGATATACTAAGATTATTAGTTGGAAGTCAATAAAAATTATAACGTTTTTTGTAATATACGTGTACGATATTGTACTGCGTGTTATTTTAATTGGAAATGTGACCAGTTGTCAATTTAATGGCTGATTTTTGGTTGCTAACTTCAGTATAACTTTATCAAATGATGGCATCATAATGCTGCGCGGTGGAATGCTAATATTGCCCATTGTCTATTCTTTGAATTCAAACTTATGTGCTGAATAGGTCGTCTTCAACATGACTCATTTCCTTTCAAATCATAATAAGGGGTAATAAATGCGACTTATCAAGTAATAATTTATAAAATACGAGCGTCTATTATTTTGTTGGGAAGTAACGAAACGCTTGCAAATCGAATACGTCATATTCCCGTGTCAGTTTATGCACAGAGTCATTCTAACAAGAGGATATTATTAGGGTGATGCAAAATTATTCGCCGTTTTTTTTTAAATATATTACAATAACCAAAAACAAAAATAAATTCAAAACATATTGTATCGAGGCTAAAAAAAATCACGAACCTCTGTCAAAGTGACAGTTGTTTAAAGTTGGCACAATACTACCGAAGGATCTGGAATCACCTCCGACTTCCCAAGAGAATCATCTCCAAAAGTCTGGAAAATGCGAGAAACTTCTCGGAATTTCGATAACAGTATTGGCCACTATAAATACGACACGCGGGAATGAGAAGTGAATTGTTTTCCGTGCGCGTTTACAGCGATAATACAAGCGAAGGTAGCCGCGGGCGGTGGGTCAGTCCGGCCAAGCGAGCGGTAGCGGCGAGAAGCCAGTGGAGCCAAGCGAGCGGAGATTTGACAGTGATTCTAGAAAGTTCTTACGTGGCGAGCGAAATTAATAAGTGTGGAAATTGATGGAATATTCTATTGGACAGTGTAAATAGTATCAAAGCGAATATAAAGTGTCTATTTACGAGTGATAAATTGCGTCGCAGTTTAATTTAAGGAATAGCTTACATTTAATAGCGATAAGTGACCTTGTACGTTAGTTTAATTAATTAATCGGTATTCAATAAATCCTGTATTAAATCCCAGCATTTTCATTAATTCCTCCTGCAGCCACGACACGTGACAATATTATGTAAAATTATCATTTGGAAGCGTAGTCACCACCACCATCAATTACAGCTTCCAATTTGTTTGGAAGATGGTCGATCAGTAATCTTTTCTTCGTCGAAAAGATCGTTGTGATCGCGAAATGACTCAGCAGCTTTCCACCTTTTCTCGAGGAGGTACAGCATAATGTGGCATATATGTGAACGGTTTTCGATGCGCATTTTAATCTTCTAACCCTCATTAATTTATATGAAATAATTATAATTTAAATAAAATTTTAAGCCGTTTTATTAATATAGCATACAATATCAGTTTAATTCTTGAGAATTCATTAGGAAAGATATTATTAGACAGTGGAGTGGTAAGGACCTGGTAGATCATGGAGTGGAAAGCGGAATGTTTTTGCAAGAAGGATGGTTAGTGGAATTATGGATAGTGGTGTCAATAATAGTACATTTTCTCTAAATGTTTGAGTTATTTTTGTTGTTAATAATAGATAATGAAAGGTCTTCAAAATTTAAACTGGAATTATGAAGTGAACGGAAAAATCATATTAACTTATTCATTAGCCCGATTTTAAAATTGTCTCCTTTATCCAATTGTTACCACAGGGGCATGCAGTGAGAACAAAAAGCGTGACTTTTTCCTTAGCATATATTTTAAAAAGAAAACCAAATAAGAGACGTTTCTCGTAATATTCCTATCACAATAATCAACACATTATTTAGATTTATAGATAGATATTCAATAATATTCAGCCAGATAAATATATAATTTCGATTTTTTTTTCTAAATAAATGTTTAAATAAAAGTCATGCTTCTTGTTCTCACTGCACGCCCCTGGTTATTTCTACCCTTCCCTCCCATCTCCTAGCTGATCGTGTATCCCCATCTGATTTGCTTTATCTCTCTCTATTTAAGTTCAAATGTGTTCTATGTAATGTAATTATCTGTACATAAGTTAGTTTATATTATATTATGAAAAACAATGGGTCCAACTGAATCTAGTTGATATTATATCAATAAAGTGGCTAACGATAAAAATCAAAACAAAAACATATCTGACTGCCGTGGAGCTTTAAGGATAAATTTAACACTCAGTATTTAAATATACAATAGAACTGGCACCACTGCACTGTCATTTAACTTTTTTTTTTTTAATTTTAAAACAAATCAAAAGTTTATATAATATATTACACTAGCTGTTCGTACCCGGCGTTGCACGGGATAAGGATTAAGTTGAAAATAAATTTGTGGGGGCAAACAAAGGTTCGATTTGAATGATATACATTTGCATAGAAAATATATCAGGGGGAAGGAAAGAGGAGGGGGAAAATGTCGCCTTTGTTACCCGCCGAGCCTTAAAGAACAAGTTTCCAAATTTTGAGCCCGGTCGGTCAAACGGTACAGATTTGCATCGAAAATATATCAGAGGGAGGGGAAGGGGTAAAAGAATAAGGGGAAATGTCACCTATGTTACCCGCCGGGTCTAAAGCGTAAGTATGCAAAATGAGAAACGAGTCGGACAAACGGTGTAAATTTGTATAGAGAACAGACAGATAAACATTGAGTTTTATAGGTATAGATATGAAATCCAACACGCCAAATTTATATTCAAAATATAAATATGCGGAAGCGTTTAATCTTGCACGACACTTTTCGTGACCCTCGCTACTACTTTATTAGAATCAGATGCAAATAAATTAAGGCGACCGTACGGCAGAGTGAGCAAATTTCACTATTTTTTCTCATATCTTCTCTTGCGTTTTTTATCACATTTTTGTATGGAAATATCATTTTAAAATTTATTCATCAGGTTAGATATGTTTTAAATGCGGATATCATGTTAAAATGACACAAACTGAATTGTATAATTTATTAATAAATTACCAAACCTACGATGTTTTAAAAGTGAATGGCCTTTTATGACTAAATTGCCTCGTAAGATGTCTTTTTTTCAATAATATTATAAAATAAACGATTCTTCTAAACTTATCAAAATTATTGTAAAATCTATCGGTTGGTTTACTTACAATTTATGTTTTCAAAAACACCGTTTTTTATATTTAATTATTTGTGTGGTTTTTTCAATTCTTTATACATGGTTGACAACTTCTTTACTTGTATTCATAATCAAAAGAATAGATATTTTTATTTAAAAATAAAAACAAAAAGAATCAAAATCTTTGTCGATATTCATGATTTTAGACATTTAATCAAGACACAGCGTATTTATGATACAATACGTAGTGCCTCGATTAAATAGCTAAAATCTGAAATCCAGAATAAGTTTTCCATTTTTTTGTATTAATTTCAAAATAAGAATGTGTATTCCTTTAATTTATTAAAGAAAAAAGTTATCAACTATCTAAAACGGAAAAAAACACACAAAAAATAAAATATTATAAAAGAGCAGTGTTTTTTAAAACAAAAATTGTAAGTAAACAAACGGATTTTGCAATAATTGTAAGAAAGCTAGGACAATCGTTTACATTGTAAAATTATTATAGTATCTTCTGGGCCTAAGTATGACTTATGTATTTTCTGTGTAAACATAATATATAATTATTTTATTTCATTAGCTAGGTACCTACAATACGTACGATTTTCCTAACAATTTATAAAATATATTATAATAATTTATAATATTATTAATAATATTATTATAATGTTAATAATGTCACCACAAAATCATTTTGCTCTTTTTCAAGAAGTTATGTATAATAAATATGTCTCGATGCAGCAGGATTTCCATTTCTCTTAGAAATTAAACGAATACTTTATTTTTTTACGTTGCTTAGGTCCGTTGGCAGTCATCGCTGCCGCCTTTGTGGCGTGTCTCCATTGGTCTAATCAGGGATGGGATGTGGAAGAAAATCCAGTTGCTACAGCCTTCGAAATATTCTGGATGATTTTTGAACCAATTCTTTTTGGAATCACTGGAGCAGGAGTCAAGGTAAACTTAACAATTTTAAATAACGCAAAAAAACAAATGTTCAACATTTTACTGTATTTTCTTCTGGGGATATCCTACTGTACTTAGGTTTTTGTCGTAGCATTTTGAACCACATTTCAGTAGTGTTATTAAGATTCATGTGCACGAATGTGACATATATCTCTTATCTAAGGTATTTGTCGGTAAAGGTTAATATGTATGGGTTGCGTTATTCTTATATGTATGTATAATGTAACCAGCAATGAATCTCAGCTCACTTCGCTCTCAACTTTATACCATCCTTGCGACCGACACTCCAAATGAGTCTCTTAGAAACCCATTCTCATCCGTGTATACGCGCCATTAGAGCTGATCTAAATATCTACAATAATTCATGTGACCTGGGTCAGAATAGCTTGGAATAACTAAAAATATTATATTATAACCTTCAAATGCATTATCTAGGTAAATATTATTTGTAAAGGTTCAACTATTTTTTTACTTAAATACTTTCGCGAATTTAATTTGATAAAATGATTTTTTTTAAATTGTTTTAATTCATTATTCATCAAAAAATATTTAAGATATGTTCGTCATTATACGTAATATTTTATAAAAATTCTTCTTATAACATCTTTCTAGTTGGATGAACTTGATACCAAAGTTGTTTCTATCGGAGTTGGCTGCCTGTTTGCTGGAGTGATTATTCGAATATTGGTGACAGCTGTAATAGGAGTCCGAAGTAACTTGAACTTGAAGGAGAAGTTCTTTGTTGGACTTTCGTGGATGGCAAAAGCCACAGTGCAGGTACGTCATCATCAACTGACAAGAATCAATAACTCAAATATATGTCTCAATGCTCACTTTCTCTTTATCGTTTTCTTTTTGTCAACAGGCTGCACTGGGACCTATTGCATTGGATGCAGTAAAAAAGAATGGAACACAAGAAGAAATTAAATATGCCGAGGACGTACTCACAATTTGCATTTTATCAATTGTAGTTACGGCACCTTTGGGAGCAATATTAATTTCGTTATCCGGACCTAAACTGTTAACAAAAACAAGAAAGCCACAAGTCTTGGAAGGTGATTTTTTTTATATCAATTATCAATATTTAGAAAAATTCTCTAATCGATGGTCTTTGTTCATTTAGAAATCCGATGTTAATGTAATAATGTTTAAAATATTTTTCGGCAAACCATTAATAACTAATAACTTACTTAACTACCAGTTACAACAACTACAAGTTTTCACTTAGATAATCACTAATGTATTTCTAAGTATGTTTACATCCAGTAAATTCTATACCTTTATCTCTCGTCAACTTTTTTATTGAACCCACTCCTATTAAAAAGTCTCATCGAAGCAAAACCTGCATAACTCGGTAATATTATATTGTATTCATTAACAATTGTGATGTCCTTTTTTTACGCTCGCATTACTTTACTCATTTTCAATAACGAAAGTAATATTAATTTCAGGATGGCGTCGATCGCACCGTCCGTCGATCCGGGATATTTCTATCATCGATGAGGAAGAGGAAAAGGATAATTCAGAAGATGCAGAGACAGGAGATAATACTATAAATAATGCTACAACAACTCACACAGTGAATCAAGTGTAAAAATATTAATAAAAATGTGATGCATGAATAAGTAAAGACTATATTAGATTGAAAATTAAAAATCGTATTAACAAATTAATGGTGGCTACGTGTGTATACATATATTGCAACACACTTTAAATACTGACGTATTTTTACAAATTAGTTGAGTAATCAATAATTTATCAAATATGATAAATATTTTGAAGGTGGTGTGTCTGACAAATTTTTTGTCGTCTTATGATTGATAAATAGTAATTAACCGAGAATAAAATAATAAACGAAACTATTCGAAGAAAATAAAATTCTTAATTATGATCCAACCCCATGCTTGTTTATTTCGCTCAGTACTTCGCTTCTGCTTATTTCAGAACTTTATATTATATGAAGCGTAATCATTAAAATAAGAAATAATTTTAAATCCAGAGTACACTCGAAAATGAGGCGTATAGTCTGCGAATTAGTCTTGCGTATCCATGCAAAGTTGTCGGTATTGTATCCGTGAAAGTATTTTTCAAATCTGTTGATGAGGTGTGATAAATGCTCTTCTAAAATATATTTTAGGTCGCGAAAGAAATCAATTTCAACAAGGGGGAAGAGGAATTTTTGCATTAAACTCCAATTTTAACTTTTCTTTTGTATATCTGTAATTGTTTTTGAAAATTTAAGTCTTTTGGAGTGGTTTTAAAATGTATAGGACTCCTGTGTAAGGGCGTCGCGGCGCCACTCTGACCCAGGACGCCGGAACGCCCACTTCTGTAATCGCTGCGTAGCAAATTTCGTCAACGATATGGAAATAGATTCGATTATTGTGTTTTGCTTAGTAAGATGAAATTATAATGCTTCGATACATCATTTCACATCTTATACAATACAAATTTGCACTATTTAAGCTTCTTCAAAGCGTTAGCTTAAAAGTCCCCAGACACTATCAATATTATTGAACAATAAAACGCCATCATTATTATTGATGAATATTGTTAATCGTGAAGATAAAAAATATTTAAATATTGAGCATTGATTTTTTTTTCATTCCTAATTACTTTTATTCATTAATTTAATTGATTAAAAGAAAAAATGTTTTGACGCATACCCAGTAGGTAAACAATGATTTTGAGAATACAAATGTTTATTTCAGTCATTTCGAGCTTTTTGTATTAACGTTCAAATTATCATATCCCCGTGATGCTCTCATAAATAATTACTATTACTTACTTAACATTAAAAATAAAAACATACTTTAGAAAAGCAGAGTAAAGGTACTTGTATTATATAAAAAAAATATCTACTTTGAATAGAGTACTGATGCTATTTTAGAATTATTTTCCTCATATTGAGAATATTTGTGAATAATGTAATTTAATATATGTATACGAGTATTGTTAAGGCCTGGAACACAAGAAAATAAATATATCTCCGAGCAAACTACTGAGTTAATAGAGAAACATTTTGAAAATGAATTACATATGTTATTATATACATATGTATATGAGTGTATCCATGGTTCCCCCAGCAAGCAGTTACCATGACACTGGCTTCTTTAGCGGGGAATCCGGGTTCGATTCCTGGTGAGTTCGCAATACATACATGTGATTTTCTCAATCCTGGGTATTTTTCCGATGTGTTTCACTTGGGTCTCATAGCCCATTGTTGCTTTGAAAATTAAAATAATAATATTATATTTCAAATTCCTTTCAAAAGTAACTTTATTTAGTGTAGTAACTTTGCCATACTGTCAAGAATGCCATATTATGGTAAATGTCAATTTCATAATTGATGTTTGTTTAGTGTAAATATTTATTGAATTTAACTTATTTTTCGTTGTTTGAGGTGACTTTGATGTTGTAAATTATAAAATATGAATGTAATTATTGAATATAGTGGTGCTCATTGTATAATATACCATTATAATATTAATTAATGATTGAATTAGGCCAAAGTGCGATTAAATATCAACGAAGTGTTGACATATTATATATTTATTATTACATTATTATAATATTTCATAAATTTGAATTTAGATGTATGTAGCCTGTATAAAATAAATTAATAATTTTGCCGCTTTCAGTTATTTATAATAATATAATCGCTCGTTGACCATATCAAAAGTTCTTTTTTTAAATAATTATTTTATGATTCATGATTGATGATTCAAGATAAATGTGCTTTAATGTATATCGAGGATAGAAAGCCAAAAGGTCATTAGTGATTATTTCTAACTTTATAGGAGAGCAAAAGAAAGTTCTTTCAATCTGATTTTGTCAATGTCTCTTTTATTTTTAAACGATTTCCATATTGTTAATACAAACCACGTATAGAAATCGTTTAATAATAAAAGAAATATTGACAAAATCAGATTTACAAACATTATTTTGCTCTCCTGTGAGGTTCTAAATAATCACTAATGCTCTTTTTGGCTTACTATCCTCGATTTAATAATATAATTTAATTTATTGTGTACATGAACTAGTATCTATAAATCTCAAATATGTATGCATCGGCGGCCCTCATAGCCCAATGGGTATGACACTGGCCTCTCACACCGAGGGTTTCGGGTTCGATTCCCGGTAATGTCACAATTAATCCATATGATTTACTCAAGCCTGGGTGTTTTGTGTTGTGTTTCGCTTCTGTAATTGGGACTCTTGGCCCATTGAAGCGTAAATAAATAAAGAATACCTATCAATTAAATATTATATTAGTTTGTAAATTATTTATTGATAATGAAACATGGAAACGTATTATAGTGGATAATAAAATAAACCGTTAAAATGTTTCAGGTTGTTTTATTTTTAAATAAAAGATTACATTTTTTATATACCTAAGTATGTGCACATGATAAAATGGTATGACTAAACACTCGCGATTGTATTCAGTGTTCAAAAGTAATCTTTTGAAAAATTCTTAAAATGTGAATAATAAAAACACAAAAAAGAATTACTGTTGGTACCGCAAATATCGTTATATTTAACGTTATATAAAGCCACGCAATTGAAAATCTTAAGTAAAGTTTATACAGGGTCTCATAGCTGGTAGCAAAAACTTCGGAGTAGTCTTCTTCATTGAGTTTGAATAATTATAATAATAATCCTTATAAATGTATTATTTATAAGGAGAAATGTCAACAGTTAAGGAAATAAAGCGCATTTTTTTATGGTTCTGGCTTATCTTTTGTTATGGATAAGCCAGAAATATTTAAAAAATGCATTTTATGATGTTTCTTACTTATTCCGATTTATTATTCCTCTTATTTACTTTTTTTAATAATAATAATAATAGTTTTATTCATATCTCATTTTTTGTATTGTGTTACACTTCGACTGCCTAACTAGGGATTACCAGTTTAAAGTAGTTTTATTATATTAATTGTTTTTTCATTAAACTATCGTGAACATAACTCTAGAAACTCGTCCCCCTACCTGATCATGTATATATGTATACCTAGGTAGGTACATCACGAGCCCGTTTGTGTCATGTTAAAGTTAAATTTGGAACAATCGGTTAAATGAAACTGTAAAGTTGTTTTATCTGTCATTGTCGAATTGACTTATCTATGGTTATGTCTTATTTGTGTTATCCCTTAATTGTGGGAGACATTTAACCAATGATATAATAAACTGTAGGTACGTTACAAGCGTGAAATCTTGGCAACTCAAAAGTAAGGTAATTAATTGCCTTACTTGCATTCGTTATCGAACGGACATTCGTTGTGATCAGGCGCGACGCCACGCGGATAAAGAAAGAGAGTATCGTACACTATTATGAGTATGTTATTTTAGTCACCGTGACTTCAAATTACCTGATTTTTCTAGACAGAAACACGGAGAGCGTTTGTGAAATGAGTGTGTCGTGATATGTTGTCTCTTTCAATACTATATTTGCTACATATGAAAGTCGGCTAGTATGGAAATAACGTGTCTATATTATAATACGTCAATGCATTTAACTATTTTTTTGTATTTCATCTTACCAAGCGATTTGCTATATTTGAAATCAGGATAGTATGGGAATAACATGTCTATTTATAATACGTCAAAGGGGTATATATGTAATAATCATCATTATTTTAATATTAATGAAAATTAATATTGCATGAACACAATACTTTTTATTGAATAAATGCAAACCCTAACCAGCGTTCCGGGCTCAAAAAAGGTTTGTATTTTTATATTATAAATAGTACTGTAATATTTAAAAAAAAAAAATTTACGACATCTCTCAATTGAAATTGTAACCTCAAATATCTTTTTCCTAAAAGATTCCTACTAGTCTTAAATTCATTCAATCCACAACAGATGGCACTAATTCAACTTTAAGCTTTGCCCAATATAAAATATTACGTAATTCTTGATTTATATTTCAAATTTATTGTTATTGTTAAGTAATTGATTTTAATAGATGTACTTACATTACTTCGGATTTCAATTATGTTGTAAAAGAATAAGTTGTAAAATCCTCATACGTTTCTCAGTACGTATTTGTGAAAAAAAAATACTGCGAATGAAATTTAACTATTAAGACTGTATGATTTAATTAACTGAATGATTAATTAATTAAATATTAAACTGAATAATTAATTAGGAAATAATTATCAAATTCAAAAGGATAACGATTTCGAATTAGATTCTATTAATTCAACATTAATGTCGACTTTAACGAACTTTAAGATGACTTAGGGCCGGTTGTTTCAAGTTGGATTAAAGTAAGCGTTCTCTTAAAGCATAGATTTTTACGTTCTCCACCAATCAGACGATCCGTTTTCGTAAAAATCTATGCTTTTATCGACCGCTTACTTTGATCGAACTTGAAACAACCGGGCCTTAATAGTCTATTGATTATGACTGAAGAATCTTAAAGCAATTAGATGGCAGTCTTAAAAAAATAGTTTTACATCGAATAATGGTAGGTATACATAAGTACATATGTTAGGTTCCTACTTATATTGAATAATGGTAAGCACATAGATGTACTATAAATGTAGACAAGTTACAAACCAAAATATCCGCTACACAGAATTATAACACAAATTACTGTGAACATAGACGCACATCGCGGGAGTTGGTTAGCTGCGCTATAAGAAGGAAAGAGAAAATATCATTGACTACCAACGTAGAAAATTCAGAAATCTCCGTACTTTGAACTTGGTTTGAATTTCTCCACAAATTATTGAAATAAAACTCACCTATGAAAGGTTATATTCTTTTCATCTTTTTTATGTGAAGCATTACAACGATTAACACAACAAACAGACATATTTCAAGTTGGATTTTTTAAATTGTTAAGGCAAAAAACGCAAAAGGCAAAAAGTAAACACTCCTATTAGCTAAAACTTCGTACGCACTCATTCTAAAAAATTACGTTTTATTGTCCTTTTTATACGTGTTTATGAAAATACTTTCTATCTCTTTCTGACTGATACATTTAGTATGTAATAGAAGACAGCAGAGACTAGATATCTCAGATTTATATGGGTAAACATATATATTTATTAAAAAAATGTTTATCAATAGATGAGTAGGTACTTAACCTTTTATTCTGGATTTTTCAATTACAATTCAAATATAATATTATCTTATAGATCTCTATGATAAACATATCCAAATATAACATTATCTGTCTGGATTTTTCAATTACCATTCAAATATAATATTATCTTATAGATCTCTATGATAAACATATCCAAATATAACATTATCTATGGTAAACATATCCTGCTTGGAAAAAAATTGTACATAAATAAAATTAATTGAAACAATTATATTGTGCCTTGCTTCAATTTTTGAAATGATTTGAAAAAAAAATGTTTTAAATCTAAATGAGGTAGTCCCTTTTTGTTAACAGTGTATAAAAATATTATTAAATTCATTACATTACACTATTAAAATGTTTTTACCTTTATTATATTTAAGGTAAATTTAAATATTAGCAAAAAATATATGGGTGGTATGTATGTATGCACATATAAATATAATATATGGGTAGTATGTATGTACTTACCACATGACTTGCTTACACATTAATTAATGTTGTCTTAGACAACACAGCTTTTAAAATCATATTTTTCACATGTAAAATTTATTTACGAAAGATAGGTATACGACTTATAACAACTGGGTTGTAAATATTAACATAACTTATTAGTATCTACATACATATACATTGAATTTTGACTAGGGAATATTCAATACATAATGAAGTAATTAATTTGCTCCAATATTAATTAATAGAATGTATTTTATCTAGTACATATAACTTATAATTATTCTTAATCTAAATGATGATTTTGGTCTGGCCAATACACATATTTATATTGACAGATATTTTTAAATTCACATGTTAAGGTGTCCAGCATACTTCAGACAAGTCAATCGATTATCCTTATGAAATAATTTTAACGGGTCAATGACACCAGATGCAACCATCCTGCATCGGGATTAAAATGCTTGTAGTATGTTAGTATTATTTGTGATGTTTTGCTATTAAATTTCATAAGCCAGTATTACAAAAGATAAAGCTACCCAATTGATTGTACTTACTTTCGACTAACACAAAGTTACTGCAATGATGATATTTTGATTTTATTATTTATGTAAGTTTATTAAACTTACTTTTAATAGGACCGTGCATAAATTTTGAGGAATTTTCTAATAAAATTAAAGCGTTTTTTTTAAAAAGTGTTTATAAGCTGATAATTCAAAGTCCATCACTGGCCACTAGTTTTTCCCATATTTCTGGCAGGTATGGATATTATGTCGGAAAAACGAATTTTCTTCTGGGGATATCCACGATTCAAACAAATTTTTGGTATTTTCATAAAAAATGAAGCCCAGCCTTGAGTCATCAAGTCAGCCTTGAGTTCAGAAGGAACAATATCAGGAGAATACAGCGGGTGGGATAGGACTTCCCATTTACTGAAATGACTGATACTGATCAGCAGTAGGAGCAGCTCATAGTACACAACACCAAGCAGATCCCACCAAATACAGAGCATGAGCTTAGATCATCACCGGACTTACCACTATTTTGTACGCTTGGGTTTGTCGTAACATATCCACTTTTCATCGCCAGTGACAATACGATGACGAAGACTTTTTGATTCTGTCGATGGAGGAGCTGTTCACAAATTGAAAATCGCCTTTCCCGTCTTGGCTTAAATTCGTATGGACCCATTTTCCTTGTTTTTGAATCATTGTCAGTGCATGTAAGTGTCTAGAAATGGTTGAATGACCAACTCTCGATAATTCTGCAAGTTTATCTTCTGTTTGACATGGGCTTTCATCAAGTAACGCAATTCAAGATAAAATTTCCCAGAAATACTGTTTTGTTATTATGTAATTCGGCATATTTAATGCTAAAAAAATTCTGTTGTGTACACTCGGGCAAAATGACACATACTTAGAACCAAAGCCACGTGATAGTGCTTTGACATTTGAATATAGTAACAATATGCCCCAGTGCGATATAATACAAGTTATGCCCTCTCAGGAATCCCTCAAAATTAACGCACAGTCCTAAGAGTACTATTTCATTTTGAAATTATTAATATGAAACACAAATCCTGCATCATAAATATAGTTCGGCAATCATTTGTAATAAGAATGCTGTTCTATTGTTGGAACAAGTTATATAACAGCAGTGAATGATCCCGATCCTGACAACAGTTCATTGTTGTCAAAAGTGCTTACACTAAATATGCTCTGAATCCATCATGTATGCTTATGTCAATCTCTTTGCTTTGATCATTTTGGTTGGCGAGATCATCTTGGTTTTATAAGTCAGCTGTACCCTGGCCTAATTCATATTCCATTTAGGTTAATTTTGAAACTTGAGAAGATGTGCTTATTTGACTGTTGAATTTTCTTCCCAATGGTTCCTTACAAGAGCTTGAAGATACATCAGTGGTCGTTGTAGCCCCTCCCAATTGACGTTTATTCTTCTCTAAGCCTGAAAGTAGTTAGAAGTGCTGTTTTAGTATTGAAGCAATCTTTCCAGGATGTGCAGGCAAAAATTATGTTTTGTGCAAATACAAAATTAATTGGGATTTGTGCAATGTAGTTCAAATATTAGTAGGTACATATTGTGCATTGGGTAAAGTTAATAAACATGTGTACAAAATTGTTACAGGTACTTTGCACATATAACTCGAAATTTGAGTTCTACAACAGCTGTGGTAGATTTAGCACATTAATACAAAAAAAACCTTTAATTCGAACCCCAATAATTCATGATTGGAAATAAATTTTAGCCCTTTGCACCATTTATCAATACATCTCATTTCACATAATTCAAATTTTTTTTGAAATCTGATGAAATTGAAAAAAAAAATTCAAATTTTTTCGCAAGTAAGAACAACAAATAAGTCAATATCGGGTATATTAATTAAAGAAATGTCACAATCTTTGTATTAGTATAAAAAATATTGCATTTTCGAAATTTGCAAAAATACAGATGTTTTTCACAACGCTAATATGGCTTTTTTCATGAATATATTTACGATTTTTGGCAATTTTTTTTTGTAACTTGAATTTTGAATTACTGGGGTTCCGCATAATTCGAAATGTGTCTTGAATCGAATTAAGGAGGTTCTATTGTAATATCAAATATATAAATTTGTGTGCATTTAGGATGTCGACTTGGCAAGAAGGAGGCATATGTTATTTTAAGCATCTTGAAGACATCAAAGAAAAACATAAAAGTAACACATACTCGTATATGCCAAATATCAACTTTCGTATAGTAAAGTTATATTTTCTTACAATCACTGAAATAGGTAATGTGTAAAAACCAATATAGATACTTGTAATTTACATATTTTTATAATGGAAACAAGGTTTTTGTGCATTGTAAAAAATTACATTCATTACAGTTCTGCATCCCAAATAAACAATGATATTTTTAATTCATTTAAATTAAAGAAGGTGAATTTTAAATATGTAATAATATTTTTTTTAATCTTCACAACTAGTGTATGAGATCACAATATCTTTTATATAGTTAATTTATTTTAATGTCTTTTAACTGTGGGATCATCAGATTAATGATGGATGGTGTGAAGCATACGAGATGAATATACCGTACGTTCAGTAATTCTCCGTCTGGCAGCATATTTCTTTTCTGAAAATCAAACATTTTTATTTTTGCGGTCAATTATGATACCTTTTCAAAGCTAAAATTGAGTATGTTATTTGTTATTCTCGTTGGAACAGTAGTTTAGTTCCCAGTAAGTAGTTGTAAAATTATTACATTCATTTTAACTTTGACTCGCATTACATTCATTTTAACTTGACCACAATATGTCACAAAGCAATTAAAATATAATTTACACCTCATTCATCAATTCTAAAATCTTATTCATTCATGGTCAAGAAAATTGTATAGAAGATCTTATTAATAAAATATCACAAAGAGGTTTAAGCGGCAATGCGTCTAGGATATAATGTATACATATATGTATATCACATTTTATAACAAAAAGTTGTAGTGTAAAACACGTTTCCCGAGATATGTGTCTAGGTTATATGTGAGATCTAAAATCCTCGGTGACTGCATTCAAAACATTTTTTTAAAATTTTGGATAGTACCGTATTTGCTTTTATACCCCACAGACACAACTTAATCATGATTACAAAAATTTCACAAAGAAAATTTTCTTCTTACAAGCATGTGCCTAAGAATGACATAGAAAAATCTTGTCATCACATCGCACAAATGCTAAAAGTGGTAAAGCATTGTTACTGCACAATGTGCATAAGTTAAAGTGGTGGTAATTATAACAGTTATACTTGGTACTGTTATTTGAAACTTGTATCCAATTGTATTGATGAATGAGATGTATGTAACTGTTATCTAGTTCTGATAGTTGCCTGTCAAGTTGCGAAAAATCAGTTATCAATCAAATATAAATAGCAAAATAAAGGTTATTGTGTAACCGGTAAAAAATATGACTATGTATTAGACTAATAGATTATGACACAGAATAAATTTACACCTTGATCACAAAATATCACAATGGGGTTAAAGCCCCTTTTCTTTGATAAGTTTTTAAGATATAATGCAGATAAACGCTTTTTTATTAATTGTAGTTATTTCAGTACAATAAGATACCAACCACAATTAAACAAATATTAAAAATAATAAAATATAAAGCAAATATATATTGTAAAATTCATGTATGTACATACCAGGCGCATACAGTGGGAACATTGAAGCATGACTTTTTTGTAAACATATATTTTGGAAAAAAAATAGAAATCAAATATTTATGCTACAGATTTTTATGATATATCAAAATATGAATGGTGTGATAACGATTTTGATAGAAATATTACAAAATATATGTTGTATTCCGATTTTTTTTCCAAATAATTGGTTACGTAAAAGTCATGCTACTATGTTCCCACTGGTACATACATAATATTGTGTTGAAGCAAATGAAATGTTGAAAAAATAACACATACACCTACATATTAGGCTAAAGAGAATGAGGGATATGACATTGCTAATCAATATTATCTGTCGTTGATTAATACAAAATATTTTATTGAAAATTCAGGAACAACTCTATCTTGTAAACTGGGTACCTATATAATTTTTATGTTTTTTTAAGATAAGAGATGCGAGTTGTGATGTAGCTATAATATTACATATTATATGTAAATCATTTACAATCTTGATCAATCTTAAATGACTTTTATAATAATTTATAAATATGTATTTTTATAAGTCGTCATCTTAAAAATAAAGATTGTGTAAAGGCAGAGTGGCCGATTCTAGGAATTTTGTATGCCATCATTTGTATGTTGGTATAAATTTACTCTTACACAATAATACATTTTTTAAAGTAACATAAAAGAATTCATAATTCATTGTACGCATGTTCAATCTTATTGGTTATAAAAACCTCTATTAATGGAATATACTCTACTATTAAAATATTCTACATTATAAAAATAATATTCTTGTGGCTTTTTACAGTGATGTGCAAAATGTGTTTTTGTACAAAGCACGTTATATAAATATTTTATATGTGGATCTATATCACCAGGTGAAATATGAATATGCATAATATGTTTTCAATGAGGGATACATATTTAGTTAGACTCTGCAATGGATTCATGTTGATGTCCGCTATAACTGGTAATGCATTATTCAGTATCCTTTTTTCAAAAAAATCCAATCTCATCTTCATTGAAGATAGGGTTAAGATAGTACCTCAAGATCTACTCCAGGAACACCTTATCCAGTCAGCCGTTTAGGATGTTTCTGTTAACATCACGGGCCTCCCATAAGTATTCAAAAAAAAATCCTAGAAATTGACTTTTTAAATATTCCCTTTTTGGCGGGTTTGTACCGATTTTCTCGATACAGAGTGATCCATTTAATTATAGAGAGTGAATTAATATATGAGTTCTTTTGGAAAACAAAACAAAACTGTGTGATTTACTCAAGCCTGGGGTTTTGTGACATATTTCGCTTCTGTAATTGGGCCTCTTGGCCTGTTGAAACGTAAAAAAAAGTCTGATTCATTTTTACATTATAGAGTTTTTCACTATAGGGAGTTTCGTTACAGAGAGTGACGACTGTATATTATTATTAACAAGCGTACACATCAGTATACTCGATATAGTGTAATTTTGAAACATTATATTGAGCATCCTGAAGGCTCAACAAAACAAAACTCAAAAAAGGTCAGTATAAATATGCCTACCGAGTCGATTTCTTATGAGACGATACACTTTTTTCTTGCACACTAATATACAGAATATTGGAATTCCTTGAAGAACATTGATGGCATCAGCAACATACCACAGTTCATACGGTTCATTGAATAGGGATGAAATTATTTCTGTGACCCATGTAATGCCCATTACAATGAATAACTTCATGTTCATCGCATATCTGTAAATAAGATTAGATAAAACATTAATACTTTTAAATCAAAGTTCTCTAATAAACCTCTGCAAATATGACGTTTTAAAAAATATTATGATTTTCATTTATTCATGAATATGTACATACCTACAGAGTAGTTTATTTATAAACTTTAAATAAATTGGTCATAATCCTAGGTCTTGGTAATATTAGTTTCTTAATATGGGTAACAATTTCTATTGTAGTCACAAAATATAAATTAACGTTATTATAATTATGAATACAAAACATTATTTGAGTTTCATATATCTCAAAAATTTGAATTTGAATTAGGAATATTATTATTTATTGCAGGAAAATTCACTTGTTTATGAACTACACTAACTTTACAAGCATCTTGCCAATTAACGTCAATCATTATGAATGTTGATATTATTGTTAACAGTGGGCAGCTCATAAACCTCTTCTTAAGTACTGTCATCATAACTGATAAGTTATATCTTAAATCTAAATTGATACTTCGGTTCATTACTAGCGGTAGCAGAAACTAATATTTCCCTTAGAAAATTGATAGTTATCCTGCATGGTGGGTTTAAAAAAATTACAGCCATTTATTATAAAATCAATGTGAACAATGTTTTTTGCATTTATATAAATTTTAAAATATATATATTTTTCCCAATCTATGCTACTTTCTCCACCTGTCTTTTAAATCAAATTTCATAGTTCTTAACCACAGGAAAAACTGCCCACAACGAAACCTAATAATAAAAAATTCAAACATTCTTATGCAAACATGAAATATGTATTACTGAGTGGCAGAAAGGTCCCAGCATCTATTGACTAATGTTGGTATCACGATTTCATTTTTGATATTGTGAAACTGTACTTTTGTCAGAAGACATTTTCACATAACATGAGAATTATCCGGCATTTTTTGGTAATAATTTTTAAAAAGTTGATCAGTTATGAGTAGCTTTTTGGTCTTGTGGTTAGGACTCTCGCCTCGTGATCCAAAGGTCGTGGGTTCGAACCTCACTCCAGACCAGCAAGTTAGTCCTATTTTCATAGCACAAGCGTTTAGCTTAATTTGAAAATAGTTATTATAAATATTGATGCGACACATATTCCGTGTTTGCATCTGTATTTAAAAATAAGTGCATACGCAAATCTTTGATTGATTTGGATTTAGTTAAGTTTCCTTAGACTTCACTTATTTGTAGTGTGCGAGTGAGTGAATAAGAGAATAATTATAAGAATATATTAAATAATTAAATAATATACCTAATTGTCCCCTTTTAATATAAATGGTCATCACACCATCTTGGCTTTCAGTGCAGGAGGTATATATACCTACCCCAACTCTTTTCAATAAAATACAATAGCAAATGAGTATTCAGATCAATATCATTTCAAACCAATAGTCATTTTACATGTTACTTTTATTCCTATACTTACCATACATATTGTGTAAACCCAATTCTCCTTTGGACGATTGGTGTTTATATGATTTAATTATTTGTCAATGAACATAAAGAAAAATTGTATTGCTGACCAGGTGACAGCTGAATTTTAACAAGAAAAGAATCATATGAATGAGTAAATTCATTGAAATTTCAATGATCTTGATTAGCCAGAATGAGTTTCAACACTGATCCCAAATAATTTATTTATTTTGATTAATGAACTAAAACAATAACTCTTAAGCTTGTGAATAATAAAAATGCTTATTTTTATGTACTTACTTTGCTTTGTCAGCCATGAACCTTCTTTTGCATCGATCTCCCATACTTCCGGCCTGCATTCGATGAATCTCCGACTTTACTTTACTACAATGTAATGCAGTCATTACAAAAAGCACCAAATTAGTTCCGATTTGGATTCCAACCGGTAATATGAAAAGAATCAGTACGGGGGCCTTAAAAGTATCTGAAAAATAAAATATTCTCATTCAACAAAATCATTTTTTGATATGATTCCCAGTCAATGTGCTTAAATAATTCACAAAATACCTATCATAGGGAGAAATCTGATTAATATTAGATATAAAAAACATAATTATAGCAATGTTTTTAAAGGATTTTTTTAAATATGAATAAGAAATACCCGGCTAATATGTTTATACATGTACAAACAAGATCTGCATTAATTAAATAACTCCACATCTTGGCAGATCATATTTAATAGAAAATTTTTCCATTATATTTGAGAACATTTTGTAATTGTAAAAGTATCCTGTATGCAGAAAAATTTTAAAGAATACATTGACAGCAACACTCTACTCTAATTTATGATATAAATTATGTGACCCCATCAAACAAAAACTTCGCTCCTCAGACATCGCGCCTGAGGATATCTGAAGGTCACCAATACTCTTCTGCTCTGATCGCCCCACTCTTAGCCTGGCTCTCATAAGCATTAATACATTTCAAAATGCTTTATGCTTTTATGATATCATTAAAATTTAGTAATGTATTAATATTTAAAAACAATAATTTAACAATATACCTACAAAAAAATTAAACGTTTTAGTTTAGTACAAAAGGTAAATGGGAAATCAGGAGGAAAGTGTGGATCTAATTTGTAAAAAGAGGAAGATACAAGAAAAACAAGAGAAAGAGGAATATGTTTGTTCACATGCATACATACATATCTTTATGTACATAACATAAAGATATGTGAGCAAAACATCTGAATATACATATACAAGGTCTGAACAAAAAAAAGTATATATTACATTGTGTCGAATTCTCATTTGTTCTAGAAATATTTTCCCGCAAAATGAAAAATTGAATACATCCTCAGATCTACCCTCACATATACATTTGTGCATGTAAAAAGGTGTATTTAAAAAAAAATCCTATCTCAGGTGAGTATGCAAAAGTTTTAAAATCATTGATTGATGAATTGAAGAGATCCAGGACGCCGAGTTGAGAACTCAACAGAGCGATATAAAGTTTGTTTGTATGCTAGTTTGTGAAGAAATATAGCATCAGCAGTATTCCTGTTATAAACCAGAGGTGTAATGTTAAAGAAGCAAGCCGGCACCCCACACTGATCTGCCCCAATGACGCTCCGCCACTTGCTGCTCTCCGCTCGTATCGTGCCTGGAATGTCACTCCTGATCAAACACCCGGCCCTTAATATTCACTATGTAATGACCAAAAACTTACTTGAAGAGAACCAACACTGAGATAGTCCGATATTTGGATCGAGAATTCCTTTAGCGACATCATATTCATCCAGCAGTAGTGTGATACTTGTTAACAGCAAGGGAGCCCCCCAAGCATAAACGGAAAATAGGAGGTACTTCTTTCTGTCTTTGACAGTACGCATTCCATGCACCGCTCGAATATTCCTAGAAAAAATGTTCAATAAACTTTATAAAAAAGTCAAATCAAACAATATAATATTGTGAAGGTTCTAGTTAACTGTTATTTTCAATAACTGATTTTTATGTGAAATTTTGTCAGCAGAACAATGAATTAATCAATGTATTGGAAATCCTTAAGACATTTGAGATATTCAAAATTGAAGGGATCATAACCATCACGGATCTTACGTGTTACAGTTAATTGCAAGTTCTTTTATATCTCAGGATCCGGGCTGTCCCTCTAGGCACCGGACATGGATTGGACAGAGTTAATGGTTTCAGATCAAGGCACCGGCATTCTGTGTGCTTTTATGTATGTAGATTATATAGGTACGTTCAGATTCTTTTAGTATCTAATCCAATGTTATAATTTAATATAAATGTAAATCAGAATCATGGTTTTATGGAGGTGCTTATTTTTGATATTTTATTTTACTTTGTAAAATATGTTTTCGTCTTTCCTGGATAACTGTATTTAAGATCATAAAAATTTATATTGTTTACTTATAGTATATTATATTTACTTATAGTATATTATACTACTTATAGTATATTATAGTATATATATTGTAGTATATTATATATATACGTAAATTTTTAATTTTTCGAAGAATAGTTTTTCGTGTGTTTTCGTTGTTCAACGTGTTTTCTTTTTATTAATACAACATTTTTCCACTTTCATCAATTATATTGACGACTCTCACTGAACCATTGCTGCTTATTTTTAATAAAATCAAGCATTTGGATACCAAGTAGTTTCATGACATGATAAGAAATATTAAGGTTATTTAAAAAATATTAATTACAGCAAATTAATAATCACCTTAACGATTAAAACATATTAATGATTTGGAGACATGAATCGTTTGCATGCGAATGAAATCAATTGAGTAAGAATTCTGCAGTGGCATTCATCGTGTTCTTAATTTAGAGTCGTAAATTCATTAATTAATGCTATGAAAAGCCTTGCATGTTCCTCAGCACTTTCGCCACTAAAGAGATATGACTGATACCATCAGAGGGGTATCAAATAACTGTCTAAAAATAATATTCATTACTGAACCTCGTGTTTCAATTAACGTAATTTTAATGTAGCTCTTAAATTTTTTTACTTGGAATTGTATCGTTATCTATTTTTGAATTTTCACTTCAACTACGTAAAGTAGGTAAATGAAAATACATTTTGATTGTGTTTATAATTCAAAATGTATTTTCTTTTTTGAAAGAAGATATGTTCTTAAACTGGTAAATGTATTTAAAAAATTTATAATAATATCATCATCACCATTGATATTGACTCTACAACCTCTGGTAAGTCATGGCCCTGTCAAGAGATTCCTTCCATTGATTTCTATTCATGCCATTTTGGTATAATAATGTACACCCTTTCGTGACTGGTTGCCTGTGTTACCGCAATGAGCGACACAAACCCTAGTGACGTCACTCACCTGACGTACCTAGATGAAATAAGACAAATTCTTTCACTGAGTTGAATAAGTTCAATAAGCTCCTGGGGATATCAACATACAGTTCCTAATTCGATAATTAGATGGCATTCCACATTAAGCAACAACACTAGTGCATGAAAGGCTGTTTCTCAGTTAAAGGAACAAAAACAGAGATGAACTAATCCCGTTCATTATGAAAGGAGATTGGGTCACAGGGGAATAATTTCCCCCTCATTAAGACTGTTTAATACTTCGGTTAAAGTATTTATTCTTGCATAATTAAATCCACTAGTAAACAAAACATATTTTTTACAATAGACACTGTTTTTTTAAATTTCATTCCAAACCAAGTTTCTTAAGTAAAAATGTCTTCTGGTCATAAGGTGCGACTTATTTAATAAGACATTATACTTTTTAAGAGTTTTTGGTTTGACTTTTTCATAATTGTTCCAAAACTTACATGCTTGTAGTATTTTTTTTAAATAAGTTTTTTAATCAACGTATTGGAACCAGCCGTACCAAGAAATTTACGTTAGTTCATACCCGTATATTTTGTTCATTATGAAAAATATAGAAGAGAATTTGCACATTAATCTCACTTTAATAACAGTGGAATTAAAATTACTAGGTATCCCTGTCAAACTTTGACAGCAAGTTATTTATTTTCTTGTTATTTAAAGCTTGGTTAGGCGACATAATAAATAAATATGCCTCTCAAAATGATGATTGATCTAATTATTACATATATATTAAAGTTGTAAGGTACTTTCCGCGATATATCCTCACATTTTAAACATTTGCCGTTTTTTTGCGTTTTTTGACTTTTTTTTCGCACATATTTACCGTTTTCTCCGCGAGTTTACGCGATAATCACAATTTTTTTAAAAAATACAAAGGACAACTCTTTGCCACGTGAGATTTTATAAAAAAAAATCTTCTTCTTCTACTGTCGTTTCTATGTCCATTAGAGTGAAATGTCGTTTTTGCCTCATATCTTTGCGAGTTTTTCGAAATTTTGGAATATGAAACTTGATTATGATGGACACGCCGATAACGCGTGATTTCTAATTCATCATTTTTTTCTTCTTATCCTTAAACACTTTTTTTCCGCGAGTATACACGATAATCACAATTTTTAAAAAGAACACAAAGTACAACTCTTTACCGCGTGTTGTTTTCTAAAAATTTATTTTCTTCTTTTTCTTTTTTAGTTTCTATGCTCGATGGCGTGAAATTTGGTTTTTTCTGCACATCTCGGTGTCTTGCGATCGGATTAAAAAAAAAGTATGAAGTTTTGTGCCAAATCCGGCCGTCTTTTTTTTATATACATCAATTTTGCATAGCTTTCTTTCTCGCCGAAATACAAAAATAAACCCACGTTTTCAGTCCGTTTTCGCGAGGGCGCCGTTTCTGCGACTGTAGGCGTAGTTTTAACGAAATTAAAAAATCGAGTACCAGGTTCAAACAACAGTTGGAGGCGCCATCTTTTGCGCATATTTTTAAATTTTTTCAACCCCCTCCACTTTTCTCTGTACGCAACCAAAGTCGAAATTTTCGTTTCTTTAATAACTCAGTCAAAAAAAATCGCACATACACGCAATTTGCATCACCGCGTGGCGCTCAACGGTGCGCATCTTTTCTATTGAAAATAATTACTTCCAAATGCGTGTCCAGGCAGCGGCAATCTTTTTAGTGCGTTTTTTCGCCGTTTTTTATATTTTTGTATACTGCTCGATGACAAGGAGGCCTACATTCACCGGCGATATCTCATTCGATAGAGGAAGAGTGCAGCTAACGAGTGTAGCAAAAAATATTGTTTAAAATGGAACGTTTTAGGGAGACGGAAGCTTACATCCTGGTTTCACCATTTCAGCCGTAGCTTCGCGGGAGTAAGGCCAATTTCAAATGTAAAAAATACGTTTTGTAGGGCCCAACTTTTCACAGATGACGTTGTTTTTAGATTTTTTTTATCTTTATTTTTAGAAAAGTTATAAGCTAAACAAGACTATAAATTTGATATATATTCTAGCTTTTCATTTGTTTTCCAGAAACGCATCGTTCCCCACTGGAATGTATTTATTAATACGATTTATTTAATTCTCTTCAGTACCGGGAGACCTCCCATCGTGCACGGATGCCGCGCTCAATTTTTCAATATTTTTACGTAAATTAAATTGAATTTTTCTCGAATTACGATTAAACTTTTTCAAAAAATAATTGTACATACATTTTTAGTTTTCTGTAATTACCTACGAATAATATTTTTTAAGGTTGTAAACTTTACTAATGTTTTTTAATATATCATTTTTAAAAATAATATTTTTCAGTACATAAACAATTTTTGCTAAATTTTTCAATTCTCAAAAGCCATAAGAATGCGATTTATGGATTTTTGTTGGAAACATCTTAATTATCAAAATCTAATCTATTAATTTGTTTGGAGACTTATCCTTTTATGGTTATTTATTAAATTATAACTTGGGTCTTTTTAATTTTGAAAGTTTGTTAACTTCTTTATAGTATTTATATTTATATTTACTTTTCTTTATATATCGGAATATATTTTCCAAGTCATCTTTGTTTTTATTTAAATCATTTTGAAAAGTTTTTTGTTATTTTTTTTAAAGGTCTCAATTGGATATATTTTATTTTATATTATTTAGAATTTTAACAGCTTATTCGTTAAAATAAATATAACATATGTGGGGTATAAAAGCGAAGGCAGCAATATCGAAAAAAAATTAAATGTAATCATCGAGGATTATTAATTTATAATATACTGAATTCGATATTTTATATGAAATAAATTTACAGAAAACAAGATTTTGGAAGGGACAGATACATAAAATCTAAAATTTAGTACATTTTAAATGAGTTGATATCGGTGAATGCTTTCAAAACATTTTTTTAAATTTTTTGGACGTTGCTACCTTTGCTTTTATATATGAGACGCCACATATGTGATAAATAAATATATTAAGGGCCTGTTGTTTGATCAGAAGTAAGAGTAATAGTTAAGAAAAGGGCATAGATTTTTGCATTCTCCTCCAATCAAAACACCCGTTTTCGTAAAAATCTATGCTTTTTTCATAAATCTTACTTCTGATCAAACAACAGGCCCTAAGCCAATTAAAATAATTCGCTTGATGAATTTAGAATTCATTGTAGTAAAAGATAGAGAAAACATAATATATGTAGCAGATGTAATGAAAAGATTGAAAAAAGAAATTGTTTGAATAAATGAGATATAGGAGTACATTAATTCATAAGGGAAGTACGTAAATTAATTGCAGAGGGAAAGAAAGGAAGGCGGAAATGGATTTCTAGGGTTTCTACATGTAGTTTTTTTTTAACAAAGCCGTAAGTTCGAGTTTTCCTTCCAACAAAAATATGTGCATTTTTTTTGCATTGAATGGTGGATATAATAATTGATCAGTAAATTTTGTGATCATTTTTGTCCGGAATTTCATAATTTTAATTATCTCCGCGTGTTAATTTGTGACGTGGAGAATAAAAGACTCTCAAGACATCTGCAAGAAACAACGACGGCCCAACTGCCTAGAAGATAAATAATATATCACAGGTTAGTGGTTATCTTGTGGCTTAATTTTGGTTTACTCATATATGTTTTTCAGGGACAAAACGTAATTTGATACTTTTTTCATTGTCATTTTGAGAGGCATTACTATAATCGAATATTAAATTCACGCGGCGGATAACTAGGTATTTATACGTTGTCCGCTCACAATCATACAAAGCTTTTTAGTCTGCTTACGAATGAAGTTGACAAACGATTAGATTTTTAGAGATATTGCAAGAAAAAAATATTAATAATTCATAACCATTTGTTTTTAGTGAAATTATAAAAAAATTAAAGAATAACAATAACTCTTTTTACATTTAGAAATGTCATTTAAAATGTAAAAAATATTTTTTTTACTACTAACTACTAATATTTAACAAAAAAATATACTTGTGAAATTAACAATTTTTAAAGGAAAATTAAACTGGAGATATTGTTATTTGAGCGTGCTAAATTCGTTGTTTACTTTTCACGCAAGCGGACGGGTGCATCACGTCCAATATTATAAACTTAAGCCAGGCATGCGCAACAGTTGATTTATTATTTATTATTATTGTTTCGATGAAAAGTAAACAAGGGTGGATAACAAACTTCCTTTTTGTCTTTGTGTATGTTGAGGAGTCACACCTACCGGCGTCCTTAAAGTGAACGCTTTTTAGGATTTTTTGGATCATAGAAAGTAAAGAAAATAAAAAAGAAATAAAATAAAAATAGCATGTGATTAGTTGGTCATTAAACGTATATAGCACATTTTTTAAATTTTGTTTGAAGAAATTTTAATGGTATATCAACACCAATTTTTTTGTATGAAAAGGGGTTAGTCACATTCAATATCATTATTAATTTTAAGAATTAAAAAATAATTTACTTGACACACCATAATGATAACATTTCTTACGGTAAACTTAAAAAAAACAGATTAATTAATATTTCAACAGGGCCTTAAAAATAGTCACGATATAATATTTTTCATAAAAATTATTGTTTGTTAATTGTTTCATACACAATAATGACCAATAAACTGAATGCCATTTTTATTTTATCTTATTCTTTACCAAAGTTGGTATACAAAATAAAAAATAAATAATCAGGAGACTGCAATATTTTGTCAGATTTTATAATTTTGTTCCCGCCATTTAAAGATCACAAAATATAAGTTTACAAAATTTAACTATTTTTCTCACTACATACGCGATACATTAAAAAAGGCTTGATTTCTTGGTCATTGTTTCGATGTTGTAAATAATAAATTACTTAAGCATTTTCGCTTGCGATTAATCAAATGAAATCTAAACGAAATAGGCAGGTTCTAATGAAAACAATTTTTTTATGCGATTTAAATATTGTGTTTCGAATGAAAACTATTCAAAGTATGTTTATGAAGAAAAATATTATTGTTTATAAATCGCGAAATAATACTTATAAAAATAGACGCTATCTGCGGACGCTCGGATCTCCTCTCTTTCATGCCGGATACAAATAGCTTACTCACAATGCCTCATATGCACACACTTGCAAAGGCCAGGGTAGAGATTTGGTTCGAGCCCAAGAGCAACATCTATCTTTACATCATCATCTATCTAGAATTTCTACAAATTAGGGGAGACCGTATAGTTATGGGACACTTAAGACATTTTTTTTCTTTGATTGAGTACCTAAATTCCAGGAAATGAAACTGCGCTTTGAAATAAATAAAATATATAAAATCATTTTATAAGTTTTTAAATACACAGTTGTTTTTTTTAAATATCAATTAAAGTAATTTTAAAATAAATAAACTGTAATTATATAGCAAAAAGCACAGTTATTGGACAAAATTTTCAGTTACTGGACACCGAAATTACAGTTATTTGACAAGCAACAAAAATGAAAGAGAAATAGAGGTTTAAATTGTTTTCCAAATTAAAACATGTAGTTTATCTACTGATTAATCACTTTGGTCTCCATTATCATCAGTTTCCACATTGTAACAAATATGACATACAGATAAGTTATCAGGGATATGAATTGCATGGCTTTTTCGAATACATCTTGCATGGAAATGAAAATCTATTCTTCATTTTGATTATCATATCACATTTTGAATTTTGCCGTAACTGTACTCTTTCCTGTTGCATTGGATAATTTTGAATTTATTATTTGGATAATTTGAATTTGTGTTTCTTTATCATGTAATAATTTTTTCTTTTTAATATTTTTATATTTTTCCAATATCATGGGAAAGGGGAACCCTTTCGACTTTTTTTGCCCTTCTTTTTGGAGTTCCAGGCCACGTCAAATAATTTCCGATCTCATCTTTAATAATATTCAGAGTACGTAGGTGGTTAATTTATTATTATTGATGATAACTGAAATTAGTGTCCGATATTGTTCATGATGTTAATTGTTGAATCGTCTCTGATATTGCATATGTAGTTGATGTTAATGGGTTTGATATTGTACATATTTAAAATTGGTGATAATGTATGACAGTTATTGGACACCCGCCAGACAGTTTTTAGACGCTATGCCAATATTAAAAAAATTATGTGAAATCGTCATATATATTTACATTAGGATATAATAAGCACAATATTTAATTATATATTTTTTTAAATATAAAACATAGTTATTGGACGGCTGTCCAATAATAGAAAAAATGTCTTTGGCGGGTACACTTAATGGACACCTTTTAAAAAAATACTTACATTACATTTATTGTTTTAAAATCAACAACATAATGTAATGAAATTCATATACTGATATAGTAAATAACATTAACAATTAAATACTAATAAACTAATTCATAATAATCTCTAATAAATGTATTATCTCTTGTGAATTCCTTAATAAATTCTATGTCCACCAACAAACTTGTAATCATATGTCAGAAATATTTTATTTTAAACATTGTCGTTGTGCGGTCGGTAAAGATAATATAAACAATGGTTAGTATGTTGTAGGGTGACTTCTATTTGAAATATTCATAACTTTTTAGCAAAGGATATTCTTATTTTTGCCACATTACTACCACCTTGTCCAATAACTGTCGGTGTCCAATAACTGTCTGGTTTCCCCTAAATCAAAATTAAATATACTTCTTGTAATATTTCAATATGTTAATAGTTGTGACATATTCAAGTTTTAATATGTCATAAAATTCTGTCAGATAAATATTTACATACCTACGCTTTTATTTTTTTTTTTTTTTGTATTTACGATAAACATTACAAAACACCCAGGCTTGATTAAATCACATAGAGATTAATTGTGACCTCACCGGGAATCGAACCCGGAACCCTCGGTGTGAGAAGCCAGTGTCATACCCACTGGGCTAAGAGGGCCGAGAGATTTTCTTAAATATATGTTTAGGTACAATGCAACTTTCAATGTAGGTACTGACTGCACGCGTCTGTAGTTAACTAGGTTTGTCGAAGTCTTGAATACTATTCATTACCTATTTGTGGCGCATACTCTATTCTACATATCTCTACTCGTAATTAGTAGCACAAGTCTATCGCTAAGTATTTTTTTCTAAGTACATTAAGACACCCTCGGATACAGATGCGGTGTCGGTGATCTCACTGGAAGGTTTCACTTAAGTGCTAGATGATAATATCACAACACAATATGAACTACGAACAGCCACAGAGACATATAGGTAATTTTTTTAATCATGGCATTTAAAGAATGTATTTTATACAGATACTCGTCAATGTGTGCGATATCGCTATCTATACGAGAAAGAGACAAATTTATATGACCGCTTCACGCTAGACAGTAATGCAATAACGCACTTAACATAAGTTGATGCGTAATATAGGTTATATGTTATTTTTGCGTAATATAGATTAATGTAAATTTAACACACTGATAATAATAATTATTGAATCACTAGCTGCAAACCGTCAAAAATAACGTAACATTGATTCGCGTCCTCGCTAAGCCCTATTATATATTTATAGAATCTTTTGGTGGTGAATATAGAATTCTTCGGAGAGGTGGCAGTAGCAACATGCGTTGAGCGGCCGGTTTGCGGGACGCCTAACTCATGTTGCTACTAGCCGGACGCTTCCATACGCGTCTTATCAAGGAAACACTCCAAATCTACAAGCACCCGACAAATATTAATAGAGATGATGGTCTCAAATTAAAAAAATCATAGTGTCCGGCGCTTCAAAGTCAATCTCGTCGCAGTTCCCGCAGAGATAATGATCAGACAATGGATGAAATATACACACAACACAAGACAACACATGACTCCGATACGGTATTGCCACGTAACATAAACACAGAAACACCAAGCTTCCGACACGGTATTGTTAGCCAATACTTAACACAACACTGACAACATTCTCACCCTACTTTCGACACGGTATTGCAGGCCAATACTTAACCACAACACCAACACTCACAATAACACATCAGCCCTGATGATGGACCCTGCAATGGGATCCGAAAGGTCGTAATAACACGCCATAATACCCCAGAAGACACAAACCAGAAGATAACAAAATATTCATTATCCCGTAATCTTTGCAGACAATTCCATGCCTTTGACTAGAAGAACACATTTATTAATTATTTTATAATACCATTTATTCTAATTCCTTCATAACGTCATTGCTGGACGCCGCGCTAAACGTGTATGTATTGCAAATTCGGAATATATCTAATTGAATTTTCAAGAAACATTTTTATAAATGTACCGTTATATAACAGAATTTCATATAATTTCATATCAATGCCATACCATACGAAAAATAAACATAATTTTTATTTCATAATAATTTTGTGTCTAAAAGTCTAAAACCATGTCCCTTATCGGCCTGTATAGATAATTGCCCTGGAAAGACATAAAAATCTCGTTACCTCTCATTACGATAATAAATGTACACATTTCATTTATCTGATACATCATCATTTAGAGTCAGGATTCGTCCTTATGGGCTATCGCGTTATAACCTCATCTGAAGAGTTGAAGAGCACCAGCTGTTACTCAATATTCTTATCATTAAATTGTGGCTTGGTGTTTATTCTTCGGGGTCAATATGTCGTTGGTACAATGAAAAATAAATTACAATTTTTTTTATAAAGATGCATACACGAATTAGGCGCCATATCAATATTCATACTATTTTCAAACTAAGTTAAACGAATATGAAATGGCTCGAACCCCTAAATACAGGCTCACCAGGCGATCGTTGTTAACACTAGATCAACGAGCTACTCTAATAAATTAAAAACAAATAAATTAAAGATTCATTAACTTGTGGAATCTAAAATATTACGATCGAGGGATATATTAGGTCCTTACATATGAAATTGGCGTTTAGAATGGGAGCAACATAAAGCCGATTTTTTTTTATTATAATATATTTATTTAATCAAAGTATGTACCATTGCTATCTATGCACTTTTTCCATCTCATAGGTAGTTCATAGATCCCTTTAAAAAAAACCCTTCGGACGGGAATCAATAAAATCTTTGAAGGCGGTTTGGACTGCCCCATCGGAGTTGAATTTTTTCCTTTGCAAGAAGTTATCCAAATTTCGAAAAAAATGGTAATCTGTTGGGGCAAGGTCCGGAGAGTACGGTGGATGTCTTAGACATTCCAATTGAAGCTCCTCTAATTTGGTAGCCGTCTGTTGTGCAGTGTGTGGTCTAGCGTTATCATGAAGCAGCAGTGGCCCAGAGCGATTAACCAGCCTCGGTTGTTTAGCAGCTAGCTTTTCCATCATGGTTTGCAGTTGCTGACAATAGACATCTGCCGTAATCGTCTGGCCAGATTTAAGAAAGCTGTAGTGAACGACACCAGCCTAGTCCACCAAACGCTCACAAGTAACTTTTTTGGAGTCAATTTTCGCTTGGGGCATGGTTTGGCTGGTTCGGCAGGGTTCAGCCATTGCGATGAGCGCTTCCCATTATCACTTCATCACAGGTAATAATTCGATTTAAAATTCCTTCATTATTGTGCCGGTTGAGTAATGCAACGCAGCAGTCAACGCGCGTTTGTTGATTTTCTTCACTCAATTCGTGAGGTACCCACCTTTCAAGCTTTTTCACTTTACCAATTTGCTTCAAGTGGATTAAAACAGTTTTATCACTAACACCGCAGCCTGCAGCTAACTCGGATGTGGTTTGCGATGGATCCGCTTCCACAATAGCCTTCAATTCTTCATTATCAACTTTGGTCTCCGGCCGTCCACGGGGCTTGTTCTGCAGGTCGAAATTTCCAGACCGAAAACGTTGGAACCAAAAACGCACTGTGTTTTCTTTTGCGGCACCGTCGCCATACACATCATTAATCCTTCGAGCCGTTTCTGCAGCACTGGTGCCACGGTGGAACTCGTACTCGTAAATAACGCGATATTTCAAGTTTTTCATTTTGTAAACTGAGTGACGCAAAGAAAAAAACAATTGAGGAAAAAACAAATGAATTATAATTTTCAAAACACAAATACATGAGTAAATAGCTGTATAAATTTGGATTTGGAATTCCTAACCAAAGAGAAGATATTTGAGATCAAATTTGCCAGTACGGCAAAACGCCAATTTCATATGTAAGGACCTAATAAAAGCAAAGGCAGCGGTATCAAAAAAAAAAAATGCAGTCATCCAGGATTAGGTAGTAATGTAGGATGTACTGAATTCGAGATTTTTTTCGATGATTCGTGAGAGAGAGAGATATGGAAATATAGCCTATAAATTTATAGGAACCATGATTTTGGGAGGGACAGATAAATAAAATCTTTAATTCAGGACATTCTCAATTAGTAATCCTAGGTGACTGCATTCAAAACATTTATTTATTTGTTTTCATATCGCCGCCTTTGCTTGTATATCCCTCATTTAATACTTCAATCATTGAAATTCAATCGTTTATTAAAAAAGTATTTAAATACAAAAATATTTAATTTCAATGGTTTATAAGAAAAATATTTAAATACATTCTAATTAAAGCATCTTGCCTCGTTCAATTCGTGTGTAAATAACAATTACACTAAAAAATTGCACTAAATGTAGATTTATAAATTATAGAAGGTACGACAAAAATTGCTTGACATTTATATTGTAATGTGATGACAGAATATAATAAAATATAATGAACTAAAGTCTTGTAAACTGTGAAAAATACACACATACAATGTCGCTGAATAAATATTCATTAGCCAATATTTTTTTAAGCTATAATGTTTCTTTATCAGAAAATTTTTTCGTTATACGTGGTGAAATATATTGTTTGTTTGTTTCACTCACATGAGTCATGAGTTTCACTCACATGAAAACTAGTCAATATTATTTTTCAAATAGATATGGAATACGTGTCACGTGAATATTAGTACTTTCTTCCAACTAAACTGAGCGCTTGTGCAATGAAAATAGGACCAACTTGGTGGTGTCGAACGAGGCTCAAAAATTCAACTACTTGATCACTAGGCGAGTATCTTACCACAAGAGTAACATTAACTATATTACTAACAATTTGCACTTAAAATAACAATGAAAATCTTCAGTAAAATATAAATGGATTAATTTAATTCCTTTAATTCCACAATACAATCACAATACACAATACAATCGGCCGTGGTGATTGTTCCCCCTACACTAAAAAATAGACAAGACGCAGATTTATGACAGTCCACCTTATTTGATAAGTAGAATCTACCCCAACACCAAAAATAGACGATCTTTAATTAAATTAAATAAGACAATCTTTATGCGCTCTATATCGAGTTTTTCAGCATACCGGTATGCATTAGGTTCATAATGTAATCCTATGCATTGGCAATCATTAATATTCCTTTCATACCTTCATGACGTCTCATTATAAATTTTTGAAAATGATTATAATACACGCACAATACCTATCGACTGCTGGATTTCACTGCCACTGAAATACTAACACTAAATCAAATCTCAGTTAGCCTAAAATGGGTCTTATGTCTAAAAGTAGAAGTATAAAAGAAACTTCGTACATTATTCTTAGAATTAAACAGGTAGTAACCGCGTTCTGTAGCAGTCGCCCCGTTTGTCAGCCCGGCCGGCTCTAGTACCGTCCGCGTACCAGTATGGGCGGCAGCGGAGGGCCCTACAGTTATCGTTGGATATCTTTAAAACTAATAACCGGATCGAGTTGTTATTTTCACACAATATTTTTGAAATATTTTGCATTAAGAAAATACCAAAAAAAAATTCAATTTTTTAAAAATCCTGACAACACGTAACCCCTTAATTAATTTACATTCACGATATTTGTATTGTAAAGTGGTCGTGAATATATATGGTCTTATTAATTATATGTTGATTGGGGGAAATGCAGAGTGTAAGAAATTCATAAATAATTGTCATTGAAAACTTAAGACATAAAGCAGAATATGCATCTTGCGTTTTAATGTCTACGTATACGGACAAACCATGGTGCAATATTACTTTTCAACACCCAACATTTATGCAGTAATGGCATATAAATATTAACCATTTTAAACTAAAATACGTACTTCAATATTTTATTACACGTACATGGAATGTACCTAATGTCGGACCTGTATCTGGGTGTTCTTAAAACATACTTGTTTATTTGATATCGAAGCAATATTTATATCATCACGTAAACCAGCCAAAAAAATCTGAAGTTTTGTCTAAAATATAAGTTTTTGATTAATATCATATAAAATAGGTACCTACTAGGTAATATTAATTTTAAAAGTTGGTAGAAATCATATTGTTTGTTTCACTCACATCTACTAATTTTTTCATCGAAAGTATTCAAATATTAAATTAAAGCCAATATTTTCGTCACAGTGATAGAAGCATTGACATTCGACAAATGTCTGCAAACTATTTATTACAAGGGTAACTTATATTGAATATCAAAAATTCATTCACTTTCATACATAATAAAATGATAAAAACCATGCAGAAGTCTGTATTAAAAATGTATCAAAGGGAACAATTTTTCAAAATTTCATGTATTAGTTGTAGTTATAACCCAACGTTTTACAAAAATAAGTCATAAATTTAAAAAAAAAATTAAACTTTTATGTCGCTTATCTCCTTAATTGTTGATATTTCACCCAAAGTGTAAAGAATATTTTCAATTCAAAATCGAGTGAAGAAGACTCCTCTGAAGTTTTTACTACTAGCTACGAGACATCCTATATAATTCATTAATTATTGTGCTTGATTTATATGCAGAATATTAATTATTTTGAGAGACATTCCCGCTATATTTTATCTGTAATTAGTTTTACAAGAGAAAATTAAAAACCAAAATTACACCCCCTTCGGATATATCAGACTCACTTTTTTTTATGGATATTTAGATTATTTTCCTCGCCGCGAAATCCATTTTCCGCGGCTAAATACACATGAGAATGTTTATTCGGCAAATATTAATTAAAAAACCGCCACTTCACATTAATTAACGCATCAATCATACAAATTTATCGTCAACCTTTATGAAGTAATGATGCGGAAAAATGAGATTAGGGGTTGTTATCTTAATGAAAAGAGCCGCAAACAATTAAGTAGGTATCTACATGCTAAATCTAGTACACAGGGATATTTGGAAAACATTAATAACCTCGCAGGACTATATTCCTGCCTTGATTATGAATCCAAAATGTTCAAGCACCCATCAATGTTATGGAGATATGCGCCATCAGTGTTTGCCTTTTTTCCGATATTTCGGACTTATTTTTTGTAAAACGTAATCTATCATTACAATAACTTATATCGAATATTAGTAGGGGAGAACTATCATGAAGAGAACGTTTTTTTTCTCGTTGCTGTAAATACAAAAATTAAAAAAAACACTATTTCAAAAACTGGGTATGGAGTTATGTAGTGTATTCATTCCTTTCATAATTCCCAAAGTGAATTTTAAATACTCACATCTAATTTCAGGTTATAGTTGATTTTTAAAAAAATGGGAAATGTTCTCTTTAAGGGATAGTGTACAATGAAGAGAACACTGGTCCCCATGAAGAGAACAGGCATAGACATAGACACTGCAAATGCATATTTCGGCGTTTCTTTTACGAAAGTGTGGGTATTTATTATTTATTTATATCGGAATATGATATATTGTAATTTTTTAGGGCGATAACTTAGATAAAACCTTTGTTCTTATATAAAAGTAATAAAGTGGACATTATTTACAATAATTAAGAAAAATATAGGCATTAATCCACAGGCCGTGGTAAAAAAAAACGTTTTTAATGTTCTACGGCGAAGAGACGTGTGTTTAATATTTGTATGTAAGCATAATATGTTTTTTATACGTATAAAGTTTATTTAATTATCTAGTAACTTTACTCAGGAAATTAAGAAATATATTCAATATTAATAACGTTATAATGTTTCAAACTTGCAAGAAATTATTACGATTTTTGATGATTTTAAAATATTGTTTATTCATGTAAAAATATGATTTTAAATGATATATTGTATCTATATTCGCACTTTGAATCTTCATTCACTATTAAAAAGCTACATTTTTTATTAAAAACACGTTAATTATTATTTTAAAATAAAATTTCTAAAGTATGAAAAACGACGTCCTCATACGTCAGAATGCAGATCATATGCCGTACGGCTACGGCAGAGGTCAGACGTATTTATGCAGCCGAATATTCTTCGTCATTTATTTCACTATTAATCGTACTTCTACGTCAAATTTGACATTTATATGATTTATTATTATATAATACGCTCAAAAGAAATTGATATATCCCATTAAGGTTTTATATGGATTTTCGAAGGTTTCATCCTTTTTATACTTTGAACATGCGTCACATGTCAGTTTCGCTATTATCCCAATTTGAAAGAATCATTTTTAAGTGTCAAGATACACACTGTAAGCGCCGTACGCATGCGCGTTCACGTCTACCATGTATTTATTTCTTGTTTAATATTACGGTATACATTATGATTTGAAAAGTATTTCAGAATTATTAATATGTTTTTTAAATTCTATACAGTAAGAAATAATTTGACATAAATAAAATACGGAAATTTGTCGAAAGTTAAAATAATACATTTTGATATACGTAGTACGCGCGTGGGGGCGTAGGTAATTGTTTTGTTATTGTCATATTACGATATGCTTTGATTTAAAAAGGAGTTCAGAATTATTAATATGATTCTTAAATTATTTACGGAAAATAATAAGTCGACTCAAATAATATAAGATCATTTGTCAATAAATAAGAATATAAAAATGTAAATTTGGTTTTAAAAATATTTACGACAAAAAGTTGAAAAAGCCCTTTTGTCCACAAGATTCATGACACTATTGTCTGCAAATTTTACACTGGAGCCATTAACTTGATTATTTTTTATCATAATTCCGATTGTCTTTTTTTCTCTGAATTGATTTTTTTTTTTCAATATCTCTTTTATTCAATTTATATTTTTCTGGTGACTCTGTAATTAAAGTCAATTTCCCTTTTTGTCATCCTCCCTTTTCGTATTTTTTCGTGGTGGTGCTTTCGGGTATGATCTAATCATTTGAGTATGATCTAATCATCCAAACACAATCAAAGGAAAAATTATTTCGAGTTGTTTACGACTCTCAGAATGCATCGATGGTTGAGACTCAAATAATTGTTCAGTTTCAAGTGTGATTATCTAATACTTTTGAAGCCTGCACTGATTCTAATTTATCCTCTGGAAGATCCTGCTGGAAGTGGAATTGCAAGGACGAATTTTAGTTATACACGAACGGTTATATTATTGTTGGCATTTGGTTGAGTGGGCGGTGAGTGGCGGGGGAACTAAGAAAATCCGTGTCTGTAAACATATTGTTAAAATGTTATATGTTACATGTAAATACATTTTAGAAGTAGTGCTTAGGTATGGTGCTAAATATTTTCCGATTACCTATATTGCGATTATATTCAAAACTCTCACTGGCTATTTGTGCCTGCTTTGCTCGTTTAATAACTTTCCATAATAAAGTTTTAGCCATACCTGTATCCTTAGCTACACTGTGAATGCTTTTTCTTTGTACGATGACGGGGTCTATTGCATATTTGAACTCATCCGTCCTACTATTTATAAAATTGTATAATTGGGTACATTCTATGCGATAAATAATTTAAAAAAAACATTGTTTAATTAACATTACACACAAAAAAATATGTCATAGGTACATAGATAAAATAAACTTTGTTAAAAAAATATTTTTAAAGAGGACACTAAAGGCCCCCATTCACGGGCGTGCCATCGTTCCAAATGGCTCGCCATCACTCCAAAATGCGCTCGTGAATGTCAATACCCACGCAGTTCAATTAGACTGGCGCGCCACGATGGAATTCCAAACGATCGAAACTCCACCGTGCCGTGCCGTTTGGCACGCCGCGTCCGATCTGCAGGCATGCTCATGAGTGTGAAAACCCAACGGTACAGCGCGCCATGCCGTCGCGCCAAGCTGTTTGGCTCGCTCGAAAACCCGCGCGCCATTTTGGCTCAGTTCACTTTGAGTCGCGGAAGTAACGACATGTAAGCCGCGTAACAATGAGCACAAACCGAGAGTTCGTAATTGAATTCATTGCTAAATTTAAAGAATTACCTAGTTTGTGGCAAATTACAAACAAGGATTATCACAATGAACAAAAAAAAGACGCAGCTTTGGCGGAATTGCTGGAATTTTATAAAATTAAAGTCGTTTGCATTTGCCTTTTTTTAAGTCACGCTTATCTTTATAGTTTTATTACAATAAGCACTTACGTTTAACACACTTTTTTTGTCGGCTTTCTATTAGGTATTCTTTAGTATTAAGCTTTCATAAATATTTGAGCCGACAAACAAGAAGTTATATACAAAATAATTTTCAAAAAACTTGCACGTGGGGTGTGAAATATGAAGCAATATAAACATATCTAAAATTTTGTCAGTCATCGAGATATTTCTTTTGTGTTTTTTTAATTTGTATTTCTTAATTCGCATACTACAACATACTACAATTATTGTGTTTTTTTTTAAATATATAGAATGTATTTATCATCCGAAGTAAATTATTCCTTTCTTAAAAATTTTACGAATATATTCGATATTCAAATATGTTATCATTAAGTATTCGATATTCGAATAGTTGGAATCACGAATATTTGGAGGCTTTAGTAAGCACCGACCGCTAGTGTCGCTGCCTAGTGTATACTAATCGGCATGGCGCATTGGCGCGGCGCGCCCGTGAGTGTGATAAAAATTTCACAACGCTCCAAATCGAGTCGTGCCATATGGAGCGACTATATAATAACGTTACACTATTGCTAAATTTTCTTCACTCCACGTCCACTATTAAATAGTCAGCAGATGATAGAAATTCCCAGTTTATTTTTTTTACAACGCACGTAAACAACCCTCGCTGATTGTCACGAGCACAATGAATGGACCTGCAGCTAACTTAACGCCTGATGTCAGTACCACACTACGATCACACGATGAGTCATTAGATGTCGCTAAGTTTGTTAGTATCGGTGCAAATGAGACTGTTCTCTTCATAGGCCGTTCTCTTCATGGTGGTTCTCCCCAACTTATATAAAAATATATTCCCTTTAATTCCAATTGGAAACTCTGCAGGGTTATCATTTTATTTAATTTGTATTGAAACGAGAGAATTTTTTGTGATCGATATAAGTTACTGTAATGATATTTCATCGTTTTGTAAAAAAAAATAGAAATACTGACAAAAACATTCATAGCACAAGCGTTTAGCTTAGCTTGAAAATAGTAAGAATATGGATGTGACACGTATTCCGTGTACGCATCTCTATTTAAAAAAAAAACTTTGATATTGCATAACTCCATAACTATTGATATTATCATGGCTGCTTGAATATTTTCGACTCATAATCAAAGCAGGAATATGGTCCTGCGACGTTATTAATATTTTCCAAATAACCGTGTATACCGATGGGTCTGGAAAACTCGTAACCAGTAAGCATAGGCGAGACACCTTATTTCAATCGCGCAGTTGAGTGGGTTTATCTATGTTTCCGTCCCTTTTGATCTATTCACTATTGAATCTTGGATCTGAGTATTTTCATCACCAGGCGCGGGCCGCAAATCGATTTACGTCATACGGTAATTTTATTTCATTTCATAATTGATCAGCCCACGATTAATCCAAACATGTTGTATGACGCTAATATGGATATCAATTTCGATAATAATCAAACAGTGCTTATGGAGCACTTAAGGTTGGTCAAACCGGGCAGTGACCTTTGTGAAAGAGACTATTGGGTACTTACTTTCGCAGTAAGGAAGAAGGGTAGGTATCAATTATGTTATAAATATTTTTATGAATCATTAAAAGTTGTTTATAGACTCACTCTGGAAATAGAAATGGATGTAGGTACTTAAGAAAATGATCACATGAATAATATGATTATAGCTAGACCGCATTCAAAAGAATGTGCTGAAATGTTATGTGTGTTGTTACGCTGCAAAAAATGAACACAAAAGAAGTTTTTCTAGTAAGTAAGTAACCTTTTTTTAAATAAAAAAAATATATTTAAGAATGTTCTTATGTTTTCACGGCCACTCAGTATCTTCAAGTTTGTGTTTACTGGGGTATTATGCCGTGTTGTTACGACCTTTCGGGCCGACGTTTCGGATCCCATTGCAGGGTCCAACATCAGGGCTGATGTGCTGTTGTGAGTGTTGGTGTTGTGGATAAGTATCGACTTGCAATACCGTGCCGAAGTCATGATGTGTTGTATTGTGTTGTGTGTATGATTCATCTGTTGTCTGATCACTATCTCTGCGGAGTCTGCGACGAGAATGACTTTGAAGCGCCGGATACCAAGATGTTTTTAATTTGAGACCATCATATCTATTAATATTTATCGGGTGCTTGTAAATGTTTTAATAGAGATGATGGTCTCAAATTAAAAACATCTTGGTATCCGGCGCTTCAAAGTCGTTCTCGTCGCAGGCTCCGCAGAGATAGTGATCAGACAACAGATGAATTATTGTATAAATATTAATAGAGATGGTGGTCTCAAATTAATGACATCTTACACGACGCACAATAACCAGTTTAAATATAAGTATGTAATTAAAAATATTAAAAAATTCTACATCTACATTAAAATTTTATTGAGTATCTACAGTACGTGCATTTGTTATTGCATTTTATTTTAATGTTTTAAATATTACATAATTCAGCGGCGGCAGCCTCGTCTGCCCTAGGCAATAATTGAACGAGATATAAATTACCTTTAACGAGGAGGTTATAATTTAAGAATTTATTATAAATATCAATCAGTTAAATATTCATCCAAGTAATACAACATAGGCGTAATTCGCAATATTGAAAAAAGCAAAAAAATTGTTTTACAAAAAGATTTCTATAATAGGTACCTATACCGAAGACCCGAATTCTTTTATTTATTTGCAAATAACATATATATTCGGCCGTATTCTGAAAATAGCAATATTGCTATTTCTGTATCTTGACAGTTATTGTATAACATTGTAATGTCGTTTATTTTAAGTTTGACAGGTTAGAAATTAATGAATTCAATCAATCAGTGAATTCACGATTTAACGTTTTAGAGCTTTCTAATTCAATGATTTCATTAATTTCAAACCTGTCAAACTTAAAATCTCAAAATTAACGGCATTACAGCGTTATACAATAACTGTCAAGATACAGAAATAGCATTTTTGATATTTTTATATACGATCGATTTAGAATTGATACAGTAAACATATACATAGATTATAAATAAATCTGCCTTAATATACCACTCTTTAAAAAGTTGAACATTTTCAAAAAAATAGTCTTACGATATAGTGTATTCTGTACAATAACGTCAAATTGATCAAACAAAAATACAAAAATAGTTTTTACTTGAATAGACTCGTTTTGGAAGGAAAATTTTAAAATATAAGTCTGTTGCAAAGAATACGTTTTAAACCCAAATTTTGCACCCTTATTCCCGACAGAAATAAAAGGCCACATTTCTTCCCTACACATCCTATCCATCCCAGCCTTGATTACATGGATACATTGTATTGAATAGAGGCTACGCAAAACAATGGAACCTTTGTTCTCCCCCCCCAATTTATTTTCAACTTGATCCTTATCCCATGCAACGCCGGGTACGGACAGCTAGTAAATAGTAAAATATTTTTACTGCAGGAATAAATAATTATTTCGAGATACTAAAAAATATGTAAAGTACTTTTTGTTGAATAAGTTAAATGAAAAATTTGAGCATTGCGAGAAATAATATACAAGTAGTTCTAACTCGTCAAAAATTTTTTTGATTTTTACATGTCGGTTCCTATAGAATAAGTATTTATTTATTTATTTAAAAAATGAGAATAAATAAATAAAGAAAAAAGGACAAAAAATAAAAAAAGGAAAAAAAGAGTTTTTATAAAATAAATTACGTTGCAGGCAGACAGACAGATAGACAACGAAATTATTATTATTGGGATATCTCGACGGTGCCTATATTCATGCTCGACACGTAGGATCGTGAATATGGCATAAAAAATAGGCAGCAATAATATTTGAATACATAATATTGCGTGATTATTACGATGGCCCTGTGGATGTACCAGTAACATCACATTCTGATGTTACTAGTACAATGAGCTATGAATTATTCTGCATACTTTATTCCGTCATTTATTCCTGGCATGTTTGCTATAAATTGTTATAAGGTGTGTCCAGAAATGTCCTGCTATTCAACGAGAATTCACAGTAAATACGCGGAAACTTGTTAATTTAGTAATTTACAAGTCTAAAGAGGTGACGGGCCTACAATGCAAAGCGAAACGGGGTGCGGAAAAGTTTATATACGTACATTTTAATTATGTATTAAATATGTATCTACATCTCGATTGGAATTGATTAAAAACGTTTTGTTTTTTCAGCGAATGTATTTATTATAAAAAATCGACCATGTTAATTAATCACTCAATTAGTTCAGTTATACATTTTTGTTTATTAAGAACACCGTATATTGTAATATTATTTTTTCTAAATAATTATTTCAATTGCATAACTAATTATCTTGTGTTTTTGGATTATTAAAAGACTTTTGACAGCTCTGTGCGTCTATTATAGATAAAATAAGGGGAATTAATTATAAATAATAATTATAATTATAAATAATAAGTTAAAATAAGGGGAATCTAAAAAAATATTTTGTCGGTAGAATTAGGTTTTAAATTTAAATTTGTTATTTTTTATTCATCTTCATATATTTTATTAAAATAATTAACAAATTCTAAGCAAATTTAGTAAGTATTTCGACTGAGTTTAGTTGTGACATGTAAATATTGTACCTTATAATAATTAAACACTTCTACAACATTGTATCTAAAATAAATTTATTAGTATGTTCTAAGAACATAAGCACCTAGTGGATAAATTATGGATTACGAAGCTATCACAAACATAATAATTTCGCTGTCTGTCTGTCTGTCCTTTTGTCTGTAGTAAAGTTCGTAAATTGATGGAATTAAAACTTAAGATAATTATAGCGTGACGCGTGACGCGCAATCAGCGCGCGGCATACGCTGCGCGGTCACGCAAGGTAAGACGTTATAATTATTTCCCATGATTTTTCACGGGTGCACGACTAGTTTATATATAAGAAAGCACGTATGCATATACATGGTTTCCCATAAATAAATAACTTCGTCTCTGCGAGACATCTATAATTTATCTCAATATTATATCTATCCAATTTATAATTCGGTCTTGTAATTTTTCTTCGCTTGAAATCCTTTATTAGTTTTTTTTGTGCCTAAATAGATAGCTACGCCTAAAATATTTTACTGGACGCTACGCTATGATGATGTTTTGTCAAATAATATATAAAAATGGCATTTTCGTTAATGAGTTTAAATTTCATTCCTCCATATGATTATACCAAATCAATTTTCCATTGTGTATCCAAATATGTAGCAAGCAGATACGTGTAATACATGTACATTTTAGGTATTGTAATAAGGTGTATTTATAGAACTTATTTACATCTGGCTGAGTGATTGAATGAGTAAATTTACTCTGGTCATTGGTATTTGGTAATTAATTAACATAAAAGTAGAATATTTTCTAAAAATGTTTAATTTAATCTAATTAGTGTGAGATTGGGCACGCCATCACCAAATTATCTTTATCTAAACATATGGCATGCTTTACATTACGCAGATAAGGATTAGCAGCATCATGGGATTTAAGATAATTGCGAGTACAAATATTCCTGAATATGGGGTAAGTAATAACACTTCATAAATTTACGACGTAGCGAAATATGCCTGTATAGATTTTTGTTCAGGTTTGTAAGAGAATATAAAAACAGAAATAGATAAAATTAAATTACATTCGTCAAGCAAATACTGTATAAATATTTATATATTAAAAATTCATTAGCGTCATGTATGTAACAAGCCCTACTTATTCATAAATACCGAAAACCTTTTATGTGATTATTAGGTCCTTACATATGAAATTGGCGTTTAGTATGGGAGGAACATAAAGCCGATTTTTTTTTATTATAATATATTTATTAAATCAAAGTTTGTACCCTTGCTATCTATGCACTTTTGCCATCTCATAGGTAGTTCATCGATCCCTTTACTAAAAAAATCATTCGGACGGGAATCAATAAAATCTTTGAAGGCGGTTTGGACTGCCCCATCGAGTTGAATTTTTTTCTTTGCAAGTAGTTATCCAAATTTCGAAAAAAATGGTAATCTGTTGGGGCAAGGTCCGGAGAGTACGGTGGATGTCTTAGACATTCCAATTGAAGCTCCTCTAATTTGGTAGCCGTCTGTTGTGCAGTGTGTGGTCTAGCGTTATCATGAAGCAGCAGTGGCCTAGAGCGATTAACCAGCCTCGGTTGTTTAGCAGCTAGCTTTTCCATCATGGTTTGCAGTTGCTGGCAATAGACATCTGCCGTAATCGTCTGGCCAGATTTAAGAAAGCTGTAGTGAACGACACCAGCACTAGTCCACCAAACGCTCACAAGTAACTTTTTTGGAGTCAATTTTCGCTTGGGGCATGGTTTGGCTGGTTCGGCAGGGTTCAGCCATTGCGATGAGCGCTTCCGATTATCGTACAGGATCCACTTTTCATCACAGGTAATGATTCGATTTAAAATCCCTTCATTATTGTGCCGGTTGAGTAATGCAACGCAGCAGTCAACGCGCGTTTGTTGATTTGCTTCACTCAATTCGTGAGGTACCCACCTTTCAAGCTTTTTCACCTTACCAATTTGCTTCAAGTGGATTAAAACAGTTTTATCACTAACACCGCAGCCTGCAGCTAACTCGGATGTGGTTTGCGATGGATCCGCTTCCACAATAGCCTTCAATTCTTCATTATCAACTTTGGTCTCCGGCCGTCCACGGGGCTTGTTCTGCAGGTCGAAATTTCCAGAACGAAAACGTTGGAACCAAAAACGCACTGTGTTTTCTTTTGCGGCACCGTCGCCATACACATCATTAATCCTTCGAGCCGTTTCTGCAGCACTGGTGCCACGGTGGAACTCGTACTCGTAAATAACGCGATATTTCAAGTTTTTCATTTTGTAAACTGAGTGACGCAAAAAAAAAAACAATTGAGGAAAAAACAAATGAATTATAATTTTCAAAACACAAATACATGAGTAAATAGCTTTATAAATTTGGATTTGGAATTCCTAACCGAAGAGAAGATATTTGAGATCAAATTTGCCAGTACGGCAAAACGCCAATTTCATATGTAAGGACCTAATAAATATATGAACACACACAAGCTGCATGCCGATATAATTTTTATACCAAAGAACAATCGTTGCAGGAGTATGTGTATTAATTATGTCATTTTTCCCAAAGGTCCGCAAACAAAGAATAAAAAAAATATAAAGCATACGTAAAATTTCTTACAATGTTTTTTTAATTGAGTTGCGAACGTGGAATGTGAATTGTGACGCATGAATATTCTTACTATTTTCAAAATAAACTAAACGCTATGATAATAGCATAACTTCCTGGTATCCATGTCCACTACACCAACAAGCTACAAGTTCTACTTAATATAATTTTTTTCTTAATATAATCCACGATTCATCTAGCTAGAGGAAGCAATAATAGTGTATAGATTAAATAATATAAATAATTAATATCATGTACCTAATTAGATATTTCAAATAAAATATTTTAAACAAACTTTTTGATGTTGCAATATTGAATGATCTAATTTATAAATATTGAAATCGGGGCAAGTTGAGCAGTTCCCAATATTAAGGGCATGTTTGCTCATTCCGCCCTTAGCAGACGACCTTGTCGCCGCTATTCGCTATCGAAAGTTTGTGACCAATTTTCTTTATTACACAGATACAAATACAATACACACATTACACGCAGCTGACTGGACCACACTGCTTTTTCTCGACAAGCGAATGTCGAACTCGACATGACAGCAAGGTCAACTATTTCCAGTAATTGTATCTAAAGTCGTCAACCAGACTGTGTAACATTGAAGTGATCACTAATCGAGAGGAAAAATTTTAAAAATATTTTGAAGCTTTACGAAAAAATGATCATATTTATTTTAATATATTTTCTATTTCTATTTTATTTTTTATGTACAGATTAATGACAGACATCAATGATATATGCAATAGTCGTAGAATGTCAATTAAGTAAAAAGCAAGAATATTTCAAAACAATTATTACGGTTAATAGCTACGTATAACCTGTAAAAAGTAACACATTTTTTTACTTTATATTTCGGCCGTGAGTTAAGGCTATAAGATCTACTACGTATTACTATACTGTTGGGTTATTGTTAGTATCGTTGGTATAGTCTTACTATCGTTGCTATTGTAACATAGAAAATAATGTTTTTTTTCTCTTTATACCTTATTTGTATTTGCGCCATCTGCTAGTGATAGTGACGGAGATTGTTACATAGAGAATTATGCATTTTGATAGTGGGTTACAGATTTCACTTTTCACGTGGAAGTTAGAAACATTAAAAAAATGATAAATTATGTTGTTAAATGATAGTTGAGAAGTTGAAAAATACATCAAAACTACCACACATATGCGAAGCCCTAGGGTTTCAATGTATCCAATTAGCCGTATTCTGAAATAAGCAATATTGCTATTTGTGTATCCTGAATCCTGACAGTTATCGTATGACATTGTAGGTACCTAATGCCGTCGATTTTGAAGTTTTAAGTTTGACAGGTTTAAAATTATAAAGCTCATTATTCATAATTGTGAATAATTTACCGTTTTTTACGTTATAGAGATTTCTTACTGAATTCATTAATTTCAGACCTGTCGAACTCAAAACGTCAAACCTGTCAAAAAATGTTATAACTTTCAAGATACAGAAATGGCAGTATTGCTTGTTTCAGAATACGGCCGAATATATTTGTAAAAAAATATTAACACAGAAATACAATATTTTTATTATTATTTTTTAATTAACTTCGCATTTAATTTTATGTGAATTTATTTTTCAAATTTCTAATTTATCGGCATTCAATTCTCCAATATTGGTCCACAATTTCCGCAGTGTGGCATGTATCAATACAATTCTTAACACACGTAGAGGAATGTTTATTTATCTTACTCGAGTGTGTTATTTTCGGTAGCCTGTCGACCGTATTATTATAATAATATTAACGCATCTGCGTAACACGAACACTTTATTTGTAACAAATGATTCACGGCTTATTCTACTCTAGGCATTTAAAAATTTAAAAGAAAAACAAAAAAACTAACCCATAAAAAACAAGTTTTTATTTTACTCCCTTTCTCATTTACTAGTGGAAACTGGTTTGGCGCTTAACCTTCGCGTTGAGCTTTGGTTGGGCGACGCTACGAAAGGGAGTAATAAAAAATTTCTAAAAATGCAAAATTATACTATAGTGTCTACCAGATGCGTCGCAGTCTCTTCATACAACTTACAAAGTTGTACAAAAACACCATTAAAGATTTGAAAATTATTAATTTTTTTAACGAAAATTTGATAGATCTTCTTGATCGTCGCCACGAGACTGCTTGAAAAGTTTCAGCTCGATTGGATCACGGAAAAAGGGTTAAAAATCGGTTTAAAAAAATAAAGGGAGTAAAAACATTATTAGTCGTTGATTTCCAAAGTATATGTTAGTTGTATTCGGACTTGACGTAAAGCAGCCTAACAAATAAAGGAAAATAATAAATCACCATTAGGAACTAAAATACAACCATGTCTGTAAAAAAAATCTTATATCAACGAATCGAAGATAAATACATTATTTGCACATTACTTTCTTTCACCATTTGCATTCACTGTTTACACAGTAATCATAAATTGTGGGCAGATGTTTAAATTGTATTTAAATCCTTGGCGATATAGGCAAGTGTTTTAAAGTATTTATAAACAAAGATTGCAATCCCGTGACGGCATCACAGGTATAATTTCGACGTTACCTACGTAAACTAAGACATCTACAAAAAATAAATTTTATGGGAGAATTATTTTAAGTTTGGGTTTACGTAGAAAATTAGCGCATTTGTCCGCTTTCATGCCGGTTTTTAGCTCTGAAAAAAGGAGAAACATTTTTTATATATATTAGTATAAAAAACGTCAAAAATGCATTTTCGATATATATCCGAACTAGGGAACTTCGATGTACTTACATTCTCACACATTGTTACATTCGTAATGTCAGCTACACTGGGCTATGCCCGTGCTGAGGCAAATATTATACACTATTTATATGAAGATGCTGGTTACTACTGTCATCGTTTAAATGACATTATTTTTAGTATACTTTATTTGTTATAATTCATCAGCTTGGTGCGAGAACTAATAACATGTAGTTTTAGTGCAATATTCCAGTAAAAATTGATAAGAAAATTAAATGATAGAATCACACTACCCAAGTTCTCATAAGTAAACTACGCGTGTACTGAATAGTCTTTTATCAGATTAATTACAATTTAATACAACACTCTATTAAATGATGCCCGGTGCGCGTATGCCTCGTTGCGCTGGTAGCCAAAAATGCGCGTCAGTGAGACGTACAGTATTTTCTTGCGTTATGACCATCCGCCTATTCATATACATTCACACTCGCGTCTTTTGAATGTGCTGTCCATGTAAGCTTTTACCTCGTAACCTATACGTATTGCTAATTGGCAATTGTGTAAAAAAATAATAAGCATCGCGTGTAATTAATAACTCATGTTTACAATACTTAAATACAAAACACATATAAATTATGATAAATTATAGATATCTCACTTTATCTATTTTTTGGGCTTTGGCTTTGGTGATCACTTTGCACAATGGAAGGTTCACCGATTCCCCCAAGAACGACCACACATCTATCAATTTGTAATGTTTTGTGTATGGTATTTATTTATTTATCTCGCTTTCTTTATTCAACACTCTACTCTATCGCCATCTTTAATTTTTTGGGCTTCTATAATTTTTTGACTCGAGTTTGGAGCAATATCTTTTTTATTTATATATTATAGATAGTGTAAATTTTGAAAACGTATCATAGTTGGTCCATATATATACTAATTAATGTAACTTTTTAAATATTATATATATGATATTCGAGATATTGATAGCGATTTAATATAATTTGATATTTATTTTCGAGCTAGAAGATTTCTGTATTGGGAAATGCAACATTTAAATTTTGATACAGCTGGCTTATTTGATTTTTAATTAATTTAAAATATGTCAAATAATGCAGAAAAAGTTTTTCCTACTCAATACTAGGTACTATATTCTGTACCACTACAATTCAAGGAGTAATAAGCGAACAGTTCGGAATTAATTAATTAATTAATAATCCACCAAAACGTAAGCTTATAATGAAATATTAGATCACCTTATCTATTGTTTATCCTGGACTAGTTTGAGCAAGTACAGTATTATTATATATATTAGAAAAAAAGGATGATAAAGTTCAACAAGCAAATAATTAATAAATGTACTGATCGTGTACAGAAAAATACGAAAAAATATATTTGATTAGCTGATCAGAAAAAACTGTGTGGTCCCTCTTATCCCAGGGACGTCAAATATTAGATCAATATACTCGTAAATATGTAACTAAAGCATTAGCCTTCCAGTGCCATCATTCATTAAAATTTTCGCACACATAATTAACCACAAATCTTTACAGGAGTCAAATATCTTATAAATATTCTATCTTTCCATACATATACAGGCTGTCTCGTAGCCTACTTTAATTACATTTAATTTTGAATATAAACTATTCTATACACGTTGTGTGAAATTTTAACAGAAGGGGATTAACGACATTAAAATTTGCATTTTTTAAATATCTCTGAGTTTAATGAATACGATAATAAAAGTAATTTATATCGAATATTAAAAGTACATTCGTTTTCATACAAGTCAAATGAATTTTTTGTATTCTATGCAAGTTACTTTCGTGATACTCCAACCTGCTTGGCTTAGATTATCCTCTGTGCAATTGCAATGGAAATATGCCATAAAGTGATTTTATTTGAATTTATATTTACATATTTTGCGGAAAATGTACAAAATGCAAAGAGAAATTGATACCCAACGAAAGTGTCGAAATAAATTCCATATAATTTTATGGTCTTATTTTATATTTCTATACATACATACATAAAATAGATTCTTTACTCTTCGCGGATGATACAGCGAGGCTGCTGCCCACGCAAGAAGACCTCCAAGAGTGGATAAATTTCTTCAATGAAGAGTGCACTCAAGTTGGAATGAAGATTAGTACTACCAAAACAGAGCTTACGATCATGGGACCGTAGAGCAGTGCTCGATCAGCTCGACCTAGCTGAAGCAAGTCGAAAAATTCAAATACCTTAGGGTGGAAGGCAAGAAAGTAAAATACCAGAGCTGCAGCCGGCGTGCTACGTTCTCTGTATAATGCGGTGATAAGAAAACTAGAGCTTAGTGTCAAGACAAAACTGACTGTTTTCAAATCTGTATACAGGCCCACCCTAATATATGCCCATCAAATTTGGATCCTGACGGAGAGAGAGAGATAGAGAGAGCAAGGATCCAGGCTTCCAAGATGGGTTTTCTAAGGTGGTTAGCGGGAGTCACACTGACTCTCTGACTGGGAGTGACTGACTGGGAGTGAGAAGTGAGAAGTGCTGATACACAGAGTGAGAAGTGCTGACATAAGGTACACACTCGGCACGGATCCCCTTCTCCTAAACATAGAAAAATCACAAATTAGGTGACTTGGACATGTACTAAGAATGTCAGAGGAACGAATACCAAGAAGAATCTTCTTGGCAACCCCGGAAGGAAGACGGTCGGTGGGTCGCCCCAGATTACGCTGGAAGAAGTAACAAAAAATGTATATGAAAACAAAATGGGTCTAGGGTTGTGATGGTCGACATAGAGATAGATTTAATAAATTTAGAAAATCTTAAAATAATAATATTCAAAAAAGCCAAGTATGGACATCAAGAATATATTTCTTCTGGTTCGAATCATTTAAAAGTAAAAGCCTGATATATTTCTTCTCAAGATTCTATGTATTACAAGAGGCTAACAAAATATTGAATATTCAGCTATACAAGTAATATTTCTTAGATCTTTATTATACCATAGATATAATTCTGTGTTAAATTAATATCGTTTGCCAATCCTAATAGACTCGACCTTGTGAGTAGGTGCGAACGAGCCTTTATTATTTATGAATCGGAACAGCAAGTCTCGCGTGTAGCGGGTGCTTTACTGTTATTTTAACGAAACGGACCAATCACAGGCGCGCTTTGCCTTCGACGGGTTGAGCCGGAGGCGACCGTCCTGATGACTGAATCCGGCCAATGGCGAGCGCCGGCGGTGAGGTCATCGCGCATAGGATGAGTCACTGCACTAGCGTGGATTTCAGAGGTATGGTGAAATCGTTACTATAAAAGGAGCGAACACGATATACTCAGCCCCTTCAGTTCGAGACCAGACCTGCGAGCGGGAGAGCTGCCCGACAGACTACCGACGGAGCCCTGAGTTCCAGAACATCATTTGCGGACGGAGTTGCTGCCCGGACGTATGGAGGAATCTACCATTCATCAGTAGCAGAGAGGATCATACCGCCACTGTGTAACAGCTAAGGAACACATTTATATTATCTATCGATTGCAATAATATCGAAGCAATAATGTATAATTAATATCACGATTTCTTATGTGATCTTGGCTCAATTCGTACGGGAATATCTCCCAAACGAATATATTTTGATGCATGGGGATTTTCATACCATTTGTATTAACAATTGATTTTACGGAGCTCTATAAGCAGTGCGTAATAGATTCATAATATTGTCGACCCGTTATGTATTGCATAACCAGATATCAATCCAAATCGTACGAGAAATTCTTCCGAATGAATATATTTTAAAGTATGGCGATTTTCAAACTATTTTTACTAATAATTGAATACACGTAATTCTATAAGAAATGCTTAGTAGCCTTATAATAATTGTGTTGCATAAGTATTGCGCAATCCGGTCTTCAGCCAAGTCTTTATGATTTGAGTACCTCGGTACATCTGGCTTAACAAGTAGCTTCAGAACGACGAGTAAAGGACAGAATGGGGAGATCTAACTAAAGATTGGGGATATCTGGTTTGTGTTAGCCTAGCTGGCTGAGGGGTGGATGATTGCCGGCACTTGGGCGTGGAACCCGCACAAGCCCCTGCAGGGCCCCTTAAAGGCGGGGTCCCCCTTGTTGCTCGGGGTCGTCAATAAACCGACCACCTAACCTCATCTGGCGCAAACTACTTAAACCAACAAAAAGGTTCCCTTTGTCTTTGGAAGGATTTCCATGCTTGAATGCTGTAAAACCTTGATAGAAAACGTTAACTTCTATTTCGTACTCTGTAAGAAAGACAGGGCCAGAATAAATATAAAAACCATTCACTCATATGGAATAGCTGGGATATTATAAATATGTTACTAACACTCTAACATTTGTCCAAAGTAAATGTTGCAAGATGCAGAATCGTGGGACGCCGCTCTGAAAAGGCATAATGAGATTGCACAATAATTTGTAACATCGCTGACTATGCCCGCAAAGGAGGCTAATGTCGTCATCAATTTGTACCAAAAGAGTACGTGATTCTTCAAACACCGGCCTAAAAGAAAGGCGCCTCAAGACAACACCCATCATCAGAAACTCGTACCAAAAGAGTACGTACATCTCAATTATAAGCCTAAAAGAGAGGCGTCACGGGATCACATCTCGTAAAGAAGAGATAGAGTCTCGGGATGCAGTAAGTTCCGGAGGAACAAGGGGGGTCGTTTAGTCACTTAGGAAGTCGGCCACCGGGTTTAGGCGGGCGCGGAGCCTCAACCCCTCTCAGCAGAGATGCTGAGGGTTAAAAAAACCAAAATTTAGCATTCAAAGAAACTATTATTTCATATAAACTCACGGGCTGTTGTAGAATCCTTTCGAACAAACCATCCCCGAGACCTTATCTACTTATTTATAAATAAGTTTCGCTTCAAAAATGTCGTATTTCGTAAATAGCAAATATATGTATTATTTTCTCACGCAATTAATATGAACAGGTTCATGCACGTCTAGGACGAAACCATTCAAGGTAAGAATTTGCTAATACAAAGTGTTTATAATTATTAATTTCAGTGTTATTTAATATGTGTGAATTTTTCCCTTTGCAACGTTCGAACAATTTTACTGGTTTGTCTCCAAATCGAAAATGTTTTATTTCTAATACACGAATTCTTCTGGTGAACGTATTTTATTGTAACATAAATGTATAGATTATTAGGTTCGTTAGATGTTTTTATTACGTAATATTATGCAATTGTTTCCACACTGCTCCTATAAAAGAATTTGAAGTTATTACGATACACAACGGGGTCCTTCATCCATTAGACGAATCATGTGCCAATTCAACGACGTATTACGAATAGTATATATTATATTTATCGAGATTTATTCGCATTTATTATTTCTAGTAAAGGTTTTAGTATTGGTACCAGGCGCCATTATGAGGCGGAGATAGTTCATATTCATAGCCCGACTGTAATAGGTATTTTTGTCGCGTAAGAGGTAGCAATTTTAGAAATATAACTGTGTTTTATGTTTTGTCCCTGACGGACAGGATGGTATAGCTGTGGTTATTTAGGTAATACATTTAGTAAATGCGAAGGGCATTAGGTATTATCAATATAGTGTGCGAACCCAAGATGTTAGAAATATTTTTAGTTAATATTTTTAGTTAAGCATTCAAAAGCGCAATTTTCACAGAATAATTATTTCCAGTTAATAATATATATTTTAGTTAAATGTATAGTTAGCACAAGCAGAGTATTAATATTGTATAGAATACATATTATTTAATATTTCAAGAAGGTATAATATTTTATTCCGCGATCCTTTTATAGTTACAGCGTATCTGTCGACCTCAGCCGTTGCCACCCGCGCCATACAACTATTTTCGCTAACATCATACGGCAAATGACTTTATTCATTGCAAAGAAATTTTTATTATTTAATATTATTTTCAGTTAATACGTATTTTTAGTTAATTTATCGTATAGAACAATTTCTGATAGTATAGAACATTATTTCATATGAAAAGTTGAATTTTAGTAGTAGTAATATTTCTGTATTGAATATTTAATTTTTAACAACTGTATCGTTACATCATATGGTTGAAGTCGACCGGTTGCATCCTGCCGCTCGATCGCGCGCGCTCACATATAAGAATAATGAAATATTTAATAATCCAATATATTGTATTTTGAACGCGACGTTTTGCTACTTACTAACCTTCATTATTTAGTAGGACCCACACTAGGATTCATCACATTGTTAGCCGCGGCCAGGAGTTGGCAAATTAATTGAATATAATAGCTAAAACTAAATATCAACTCGCGACGAGTAAGCATCGACATTTTAAATAAATTATTAATACAGAATTCATCGTTAATACGTAGGAAGACCCCTCTATCTACCAGGGTCATTACAGTGGTTGTCCGCGACCAGGAGATCGAAATGAAAAATATAATAATAAAATTAAACTCGCGTCAACTATTTTACGACTGAATAATATTTTTCATATAATAGAAAGCATCTCTAGAAAATACCGTCATTTGACGAGGACCCCTCTATCTACTATCTAGCTGGTTCATTACAAACTGGAACGTCGATGCAACGGCGGTGTCATAAGGACTTATCATGAGAAGTGGTATCTTTTTTTACAGAATATGGTTAGAGCATTTAAAGTAATAAATAACGAATAAAACAAAAGCTAACGTTAAAAGAACGTTTGGGGGTATTTTAATGAGGATGATGTGCGTGACGGATTCAGAAAATCTGCTTATTATTATTAGGGTCACCACCCGCCATGTGAAGAATGCTTGATGATATTACTATCTCGATAAAACAGTTACAAGTTATAAATAAGTACGATTACAAAGACAATGATAGATACTCGAAGGGCGAGAGCCTTCGTTTTATGCCGAGGGTCGATGGAAGACTGACATGCCGTATAGGGCGTTTGTTGCTTTTTATATAATTTGCGAACAAAGAAGTTTCTTGAAGTCTGGCTGTATATGTATAAATATGCTGATAGCGCGGTGGTCTACATCGGCCTACCCTGCTGTACCTTGACTTCGTCTACGCGGCATTCTTGCCATATCTGTGTGTGTGTGTGTCTGTTCGTCTGCTTATTCACTATATGGGTGAGTTCTGTGAATTCGTCGTCGGGTTGATTGCCCGGCATTCCCGTGCCTTTACCTCCTACGTGGGTGCATGTGCACCTGTAAACGTGCAGGAAGATTCCCACAGGTCTGACTCCTTCTGAGACGGAGGTTTCAGTTTCAAGAGTGGTTCCAAGTTCCACGAAAAAATACCTCCTGTTCCAACAAAGCTAGTTGGTACTAGAGTATAATACTTACACTCCTGTTGAAGTATATTGTAAGTCTTGTACATAGCAAGTAAGGCCGAAAAAAATTCTACCGGAAGTAAATCGCTGCGAGATACTGTGTATTTTAATAGTAAACTAGACGTAAAAACAAAAGTGTTAGACTAGCCATAATATTAGAGATACGTTCCTCAATAGAACCAGCCCTGAAGCCTGGACGAAGAGGTCGGGAGTTGGGGGTGAGCCTTGCATACTCTTTTCTGAAATCCTTTTGATTTATTCCGCTGTCACCGACATACCGCGCACGTCTCCAACAATCTGAATGGTAAGGTACAACTCCTGTTTCAATGTTCAATACACGCGCTTAATAGATAGTCCTAGTGTGATTTTAGTATACAAAGAAAAAATATTTTATTCTAATACTAGTTCCATACAAGTCCTTATAAATCCTTGAAATTCCAAATTCGAATTACGGTTAAATTAAAGCTATGTATGATATTCAGTTTTCAAAATTATTTATTCATTTATTTTCGCGCCGTTTGTCTTTTCCTTGATATTGTTGTGTCTACGACTACGGAAAAAATGAAAATTCACGATTTTTCCTTATGTAAGTTTCATCGTGGTACTAATGCTGAATAGACGGCATGCAATATCAACGTTGTGTATGGACTATGAATGTTAAATGCACTGTGAGTTTTTGATTTGATCTCTTCCGCTCTCGAAATTCCGATTTCAACAACAAGCCCCATGTACCTAGGACTAGAGAACACAGTCGATGCAGATGAATTGAAAGCTAAAGTGATATTATATTCAATTTAAACAGTGTCAGAATTATATACAGAATAAAGACGCTCGCAAAGTGGTTACCGTATGGACTTACTAAAAGAAAACAGCGACTCGCGTCGAGGCTTGTCTTAATTTGTTGACTCGTCACATTAATTAGATAATTCTGAAACGGACTGTTGCTTGAGATAATAAATAGATCCTGTATGATAATCAAAAATGTTCTTCGCAATGGTTAAAGCCAGGAGAGGCAGCCAAACAATGTCCCAAACGCAAACTGAGTAAAAAAACTGCTTGTGACTGTATACGGTGGACATGCGCCAGCATAATTAGATACAATTAGATCTTTGAGGTCTAGCACTAATAGCATCAATTACTGCTGAGTTATACATACCGTCAAGAATTTAAAATGATGATGGACAAGTTCGCTATCAAACAACCGAAATGTGTCAATTCTTCTAGTCCACTACTTCTCGACGACAACGGTCGTCCACACACTTCACAACGGATCATTTTAAAATAACAGGAGCTACTCGAAACTCTCCGTCACTCACCTAATTTGTTAGATTTTGCACCTACCGATTTAAATTTTTTTCGAAATTAGATTTTAAGAAAAAATTTCAACTTCGATGAGGTGGTGAAAAACGCTTTTAAAGAATTCATCGATTCCCATCCACAGGATTCCAACAGCAAAGCCATCAATTAAAACCTCTCTCAAAATTCCAAAAGTACGTCGACAACAATGGCCAATACATCGATTAATTTTACATATAATTTTCATTAAAAAATAGTTTTTTTTCTATACAAAAGATAAGGCAAGTGTGTAATGCACTTGCGAAGCAAGTTAAAATAACATTTAGGTACATTTGCATTTATTAATTAATTATTTATGTATTTATTATTTTTATTTTAAAATTTATTTATTTATTTACTCATTCGTTCGTTTATTTATTCAATTAAAGTTTATTTATTTATTTATACAACGGATATTGCGCTGGGTACTCAATAAATACTAATCAAACATATTTTTTTACATTTGCGTAGCATACATCGTAATTACCTTGTCTTCTGTGGCGTCGTGTTTAATTTTAATCATCCATTTAAAACAATATTTAATCATTTTTCATATCACTATTCATCACATTTACAAGCTATTTGAAAGATTAGACAGTTAAATTCGGCTGCCAATCAATCAATCTACTTCTGGATATAGAAAATATACAAATAAGATGGATATAGAAAATATACAAATAAGATGGTTTGGATATGTTCTAAGAATTCCAGATGAATGTTTACCAAGAAATATCCCCTTGGCAACCCCGGAAGGAAGGCTACCGATTTAGTTGAGAGAAACGACAGAAAAAAGTGTAATTCGACTAGGACAAGGGGATGAAGGAGAAACGGTTTAATGATATAATTTATTTATGGAATATCAAGTACAATGGTTAAAAGTAAAATGATTTAATGGATAGTTTTTAAACAAATAAACAGAGATTCATGACACAAAACAGAAAGAGAGAAACCTTTTGAACATTAAATAATTCAAGAAAAGCCAAGCAGTCATGACAATATATACCAAAATAAAGAAAACTACAAAATAAAAAAGTAATCAATAATTGTATAAAGAAAAAAAATTTAACAAAATTAATCTAAATTAAGAAAAATATAAAATTAAAAGTTATAGCAAGCAAAAATACAATTATTTAAGAATAAAAAATAAAGGTATAAAATAGAACGAATCCAAAATATCCAATAAACCAGTGAAAGGCAAAAATCCAATTACAGGGAATGGAATGGGAGTGAGAGGTAGAAAGGTGAGGTTGATGGAATGTGTACGTGTAGTGATAGTAGGGGCTGTGTGCAACAAGTAATGTGTGCTTTAAGTTCGTAAGTATTATGTAGGTGGTCGGTCAGAGTATACTCGGTAAAGACCTGAAGCGTGTGATATAGATTCATATAAGATTTTTAGATGTTGAGATGTGTTGATATATAACTAAGGTCTTTGAGAAAAAAATACCTGTTTACACAAGGACAGCAAAAATCCAGTTGTCAATTATTTTTGTTGCAAAACGCAAATAGTGGCGCGAAGAAGAACGTAAAAATGCCGGCGTTAATTTTTCCCGATGAATTAAATGTCGGTGTATTTTCACTGAACCGCGTAAACAGCCCGGCTGACGTAAATGGAGATGTTAACAAGAAGGTGGCATCCGAATCGACACGTGACGGCAGCGGCTCTCCTTTATCCCGGCGTCGGGCCGTTGTTTGCCAACCGCTTGATGAATGGCCGACAGCGCGGGAAAACCCGATAATTTACCGCCTGGGAATAGATCTGCCCGGTCCGTCTGCAAAAACAACTTTACAGGGCCGGGTGACGAGAAACCCATTGGTCTCCTCGCTGTTTCGTAATGTTTCGTTACATCCACATGCGATATTAAATTTATACTTTGAGAAAAATACTAATCTATCTAGTATCTAGTAGATATGGCGCGCACCGTTGGGCGTGCACCAGCGCGCGTGTTCAGATTAGGTCCTCCACACTAACTTAACCGAAACCGGTTTATCGTTTTTTAATTATATTTTTAAAAACAAATTTATCCCCAAATAATAACAGTTTAAAATAACCGTCGGTGACTTCCTGTCCAATAGCTGATCTCTTTCCGTTTTCAAAAGTAATATGATTTTAACATTGTTACGAGCTGTGACCCGTCAAAAATGACGGGTTTTTTACATGTCGGTTCCTAAGGAATAAGTATATATTTATTTATATAAAAAAGAAAAGAAAAAACAGACGAACGGAAGGACAGACAGACAACGAAAGTATTATAATTGGGATAAAAGTAAATAATCTAAACAACTTCACGTTTCGACGCTGGTATTAAATGTAACCCGCTATATTAATAACCATAGATAAAGGAATTTTATCTATCGCAAAATGTTGCCATTGGATAAAAGTAATATTTACAAAATAAAATTAACTAGTTAATAGGTTTATCTAAATTTTCTTGTGTATGATTTTTTGGCAACTCATATTATTGGAAACGTAGCTCAGAGCTAGAACGCTCGCCTAGCATGTACGGAGTACTTGATTCGATCCCCGCACATACAAAAAATTGAATATAAAGAATAAATAAATATTTACATATTTAACCGTAACTGGTTGCGGATATTTTATACGAACCGTAAGTTTTTCCGAGAAATGATTTTCAACGTTTCGTTGAATTCTTATTCAATCCGTGAAATTATGATAACGATTTTTATGAAAATATAAATATATTTCAATATTTTTTTAACATTTCCCCCGCCGGCAGGTGAGATGAGTAAATTAATCAGAAATTAACACGATACTGTCCTTTAATTACAATTTTGCTCTAGCGACGATATAATTAAATAATTAATTATAAATAAAATAGACAACCAAATAAAATCAAAAATAAAAATATATGATACAATTAAATAATAGAAAAATATATTCCGGCATGGGGGATTCAAATCCGAGGCCCCTGAGTGGGAGCCAGGTACCATATCCAATATACCACGAATGAGATCGTATTAATTTCGGAAAAAATCCATATATATAAAGGCAGTGTAGGTAAAGAAAAAATATTTTAGCATGTGTATTGTATTTTTGTCAAACAATGCAGGCTCGACAGTAGCGAGTGTCCTCAGCATTGCCGCCTCTGGGTTCGGCGGCCCGTGGTTCAAGCCCCATCTCCGGCCGTTTCATTTAAATTACGGACATTACACGATGTTACAGGGACGGACGGAGGACAGACAGACAAATTTAATTTGTAACATTTTAACAAAATATTAATATTTAAAATAAATGAAACCGGATGAATAAGGTAAAAATGATATATTTTCATACAAAAATGTGATATAGAGAACAGGAGTAAAGATAGGAGAAAAAATTGTGAAATTTGCTGATTTTGCCGGACGATCGCCTTAAATAAAATGAAAATATTATGTATTTTAAATAAATCAATCTGAATCAGATTTTTTTATATACCTATTTAGTTTTTCTAAATATTTCAGGTATAAATCATAAATTAAAATATATAATTCTCTACGTAATAATGTCCGTCACTGACGCTCTTATGGCTCGAATAATAATGAGGACTAATTCATTGTTGAATAATGTCCATCACTAACGTTATCAAGACGTCACGCTACTTTAGATAGCCCTGTTTTCACAGTCTTAACAGGCGGCCGACATGTTTATAATAAAAGTACATTATTTTTGACGAGTTAAAGCTTGTATTTTTGTATTGTATTGTATTATACATATAAAATGTACTAAATTTAACAGACCACGTGTCGACGTCTTTGAGATCGATCTGGAGATGTACATACCGATTTGTTTACTTCTACTTTCCTTCACGCAGCGAAATCCCAAATACGGATCTCTCCACTAGGGTGTGTCACTTTTTTTAACTTTCGATTTTTCAAATTTAATAGTTCTCAAAAGTTGCATTTTTATATGTTATTAAATGCTGTATTTACCATTTTCCTTAATACTGGTACTTTTGGCTAGCTAAAAGACCTTGAAATACAGAAAAAGTTGCAAAATAACGTTCCAATCAGAACTATATATTTTTTGTATTTACCAATTGTCTTAGTAAATGCTTTTTTCTAATAATAATGTAGCCAGCATAAGGAAAATCCAATATTTAAGTTCATTTTGATAATCTGTTAGCTTAAATACCTACCCCCGTTCGGGCAATTTCGGCTTGTTTCGGGTCGCGCTCCTGTTATGCGTGCCTCATTAGGTCAGACTCCATACCGAACGGTTGTATTTGTTAGCTTACTTGTTTTCAACCGTCGTAAAGTTTCTACATATTAAACGTAATAAATTAAAGTGTTTGATTCATTCGTGAAACGAATCACAATGGCATCGAATCCGTCAAGCTCAAAAGAAACCAGAAGTCGTACGAAATTACGTATTTTTGAGAAATATCCCGAAAAATTCAAAAGTACTATGTTTCCAACTTATGGAGAAGTTTAAAGACATAATGAGTGGGCGCGTCATGAAATGAAATAGTCAAGTAGTTTAGAACCATAAGCAAAAGTCATCACTTCTCAAGTGGCTCGAATCGTTCTTGAAGTTTAGAAAAATGCAAGCATTGTGAGACAGCTTCTATTATCATATTGCAAACAGTATAGGCTACTATCGAAAACATTCAACAAAGAACCAAAAAGTCAATCGTATTTAGATAAAATAGAAAACTTTATAACTAAATCAACAATTCTTTTTGACATTGCTGCGTGCAAATGCAAAAATTATTCTTCTTGTAAATGTGGAAAAAATAAAACTGTTCCGATTAAAAACCACCCATTTCTTGAATACTAAAGAACCTTCAGATGCATAGGCATTGGAAACATAGTTAAAGGAAGAGAAAATTGAGAAAATACAAAAAAATTCGAAAAGTTGGCTGAAGTATGTGATCGTTATGGCGTATCGCACAGAGCAGGCGCTACATTGCTTCGGTTACACTGAGTGACATCAGGGAGGCATCAAATGTTGGCAAATGACAACAAAATTGTAAAAAATAGGGTATACGAGAGTTTTGAAAGCTCGTACCTCGCAAAAATCATTGTCGAGATATATTGTGATACCACAAATCAATTTTGAGAGCGATCATTATTACGACATGATTTCCTGGCAGGATGAGAAACTTATACTGACTGAACTACCGCTTTTGAGCTATGTACTTATAAAGTGAAGAGCTGAGGACAGTTTTCGTCGAACGAAAATTCCGAATATTCGATTTTCCCAAGTCCCTGCCACACACGGTCAGTAGAAAGAAATCTACTGACTGTGTGTGGCAGGGAAATATGTGGATGCCTTAAATTGACGACTGTAGCTGCAGGTTCTGTCGTAGGGTAAACAGTTAGAGAAGGTTTTATTGCAGCCAAGCAGAATTCCAGGAAAATTATGCCAATGTTTAATTCTAAAAAATAACTTTTGCTGTCTTTAAAAATACTCTTTTTGGAAAATTTTGTATGTTTTATAATTTAAAAAAAAATAATTCAGCTTAAAATTTGCAGTAAATTTTTGTTTTAGTATATTATCTATATATATATTAACGAAATTAAGTAATCTGATAAAAATTATGTAGAAGAAAACAGCACTTTTATTACCTCACTAAAAACCAACATTTTCAGAATATTTCGCTCGCCAGAACCAGCCAAAAGTATACTTGAATTGCAACTTTTTTACTATTAACTATTAAGTTTAAAAATAAAAAACTTTTTTTTTCGCCATACAAAGTGACACACCCTACTTTCCATTGCTCTTTGGGCCACGATGACCACAATTACTGAATTTTCCTTAATTTGTGGACAGTTAGATTTAATTCTGTATTAAGCAAAAATTTATTTGAATGAAAAAAGAATTTCTTTAATGGATACATTTTTAAACATTCTTTAAAAACTTTCTTCGATTCTAAAAATTCCAAATTAAACGGTTAAATCCAGTTAAGTACGTAATTCACTTTTTTAGTATATTGATACTTCGTTTTTTTTCGATTTTGTCAACAAAAGAGAGTTCTATCCAAGATTTTCTTTATATAGGATTGTAAAAGAGCAAAACTATTTTGATTAAAAATATCGTAGGATTGTGGCACCCTTGCTTTATTTTCGATTCCAATCAAACAGGATTATTCGATTCTTTCGTTACAATTTTGGTGATGTGCACCTAACAACAATGTATTGAACCAGCTATTTTTATTGAAGATTTTAAAGTGCAAGGCAATAATTTTTAAAAAATCCCATAAACCCATATAAAAAGCACTTACTATATAACAGAATACTTTTTTATATAACCCGTATTTCAAATTGTACGAGAATACTGACGCATCATAAATTAAAATGTTGTCAACATTAAGTATTTTATATTATTTATAGACACCGAACGCTTATTTAAACACGATTATTTCCTATAATAGACGTGAACCGCGTTTTCGCATGACGTTGTTTTTTTAACACAATTTATATTTGCCACAAAAATGTAATACTAATAAATTTAACATTTTGAGTATTCATGTATGCATATATTACAGACAAAGTATTAAGTTTCTATTATATATAATCACTAACTATGAGTAAATGTACCTATACATTATCAAATTTTACACTTTGTAATATATATAAATTGATGGCTTGCAAAATTGGCGCTCTGAATGCAATTATCGTCAGCATGAATATTTCATATAAAGCAATTACTTGATGCAGTTCTGGTACCAATACTTATGTATGGAAATTAAGCCTGGAATTGACAAAACAAGAACCAAAGTAGGTAGCTTTGATACAGTGCCTTAGGTGGATGTGTGTGACATCCATATTCCGTAAGGTGAAGAATGAACTAATAAGTAGTAAATATGTAACTGATCGCAGAATTGTTGATAGAATAAAGAAAAGATCGTTGAGAAAAAAAAACGCATAGAAAAAATAAATAATTAGTAGAGAGAGGAAATGTAACCTTTGTTACCCGCCGGGTTCTAAAGAATGAGTTTCCAAATTTTGAGTCCGATCGGTCAAACGGTACAGATTTGCATCGAAAATATATCATGGGGAGGGGAAGGGGTAAGAAAATAGGGGGAAAATGTTGCATATGTTACCCGCCGGGTCCTAAAGCATAAATATGAAAAATTTGAATCGAATCGGACAAACGGTGTTAGAGAACGGACAGACAGACAGACATTGAGTTTTATAGGTGTAGATCGCTATCGGTTCAAAAACTATTCTAAATTCAGAAAAATTTATTTAACTCTGGATCTAACAATACCGTATTAAAATATCTCACAATCAAGCCTTCTTAGAAATAACCTTTATAAAAAATATGGTATTTTTAAACAAATTATTATATAAGTTTCTAGCACATTATTGAATATAGTGTCAACTGCATTTGCACAAGTACCCAACTGCAGAAAATAGGTTTAAATTTAGTTGTGCTCCTCGAACTGTATTTTTTCTTTTTTATATACGCGAAAATAGATTACGTTTTTATTCTAAACGAGCCGTACGCCCCTAAAAAATCACGGTAATTTGGTGGGCGACCGTTACGTGTTCCCTGATCCATTCCGTGTCCGCTGCGCGCTAATTGCGTGTCACACACTAATTATCTTAAGTTGTAATTCTAGCTTCATTCAGACAGACAACGAAATATTTATATTAAGACGATTAATAACTTTGATTGAAATCACACTCTACTTACTCATGGGATTTATACTAATTTTATTATATTTTATATTAAAATTAAGTTCGTTAAAAATTAAAAAAAAAATTTAATAGACTAACATGGACTTTCAACAAAAGAGCGATCCAAAAACTTGAATTAACACTAAAAGGCATCGATGGATAATTGCTCGGCTGTCATCTACCCGAGTGGAATCAAAAGACCAATAGGTCGCTTTAAAATCAGCTGGTCTGACTAAATCATAAAATTCTGCAAAAATACATTGCAGGCAAAAACAATGGACATTAAAAATGTTACACCTGGAAAGAAAATGGCTAATGATGATAACGGGTAAGCTTAATCAATTATACAAAAAAACAATAATTTAACCCATAAAAACAATTTCTTCATTATAAATTCTTTATATGCAAAAAAAATACCTGTACACAGAATTTTTCATTTGATGTCAAACTTCTTCTTTGTATAGGATGAATGCTTCAAGGAACAACTAATTTTCACCTATACTGCTTTATCATAACGACTTCATCCAAGTGTGATTATTCAGGAACATAGCCTTTCGAGCGCCGTTCTTAGTATCTTAGAAAAAAAAATTAATATCGTTTGAAAATAATTCCAGATTTGGTGTAAAATAATTCTGTTTTTGCTTCTAACTTTGCGAAAAAAATTTGGAAAAAAATAAAAACCTCATCAGATTGAAAAATAAAAACTCTACAAATCGTGTTTTCAAATTTTCAAAATTTTTGTGTAGAGAATAGAGTCACCCCTCGCGGAGAAGCGCCTGAAACTGTGAAAACCGAATGAAAGCGAATTTAATTCTGAAGTGCATCAATCACTTCGGAACGTTTATTTTCAGCAAACTCGATAGTGGCACTTGTGCTCTAGCTCTATAGATTGCGATATTTACATGTAAAATTGGCAAACGCGTCGCAAAGCAGTATACAAAAATATAAAAAACGGCAAAAAAATTCTCTAAAACGAACGCCATTCTGTAGACACGCAAATCGGAACAAATTTTCTATAGACCTGAATTACCAAAAAAACAGAAAAATTTGATTTTCGGTGGATATCAAAAAAACTCGAGGGAGTAAAAAAAAATTTTAAAATGGGAAAAAGATGGCGCTTCTAAGTATTATTCGAACATGATACTTGATTATTGAATTTCATTCAAACTATGAAGATAATCGCAGAAACATCTCGCTCGGCAAAAAAGCCCAAAAAAGGGGTTTTATTTTTTTACGCAGAGTCGGATACAAAATTCCAACATACCAAAAGAAAGGCGCCTGGATTTTGCACCTCTGACAACATTATATTTGAGATTTATTTCTTAAACACCATATTTAATTGCAATTGAAAATTAAAATTAAATTTCGTTTTTGAGAATGGCGCAGCGGGAGGAGGATAGGGGGGATGGTCCCGAAAAATAAAATAAAAATCAGGTCACAAAGAAGGTTTCGGGAAAAGTTTTCATTTTCAGGATCAGACGAAACTCCGGAATTTTATATTTCCAGCAAGGCAAAAATATTTTTTAATAAAAATCATATATGGATCGAATAAGGGGAATCAGTCATACTTGGCAAAACAGTCTACTAGAAATATAATAGGCACATTGTTTGATACGAAAAGTAGCTTTTCGGTGTAGTACGCTCGCCTAGCGATCTGATAGTCGGTGGTACGATCCCCATTCTAGGACACCAGCAAGTTAGTCCTATTTTCATAGTACATACTTTTGGATGCGACACGTGTTCCGTGTTCGCATCTCTATTTAAAATATTAAATCACAGCATTGTTTCAAATATTTCCCGCTTGATTTAATATTCAATAAAACAATACCAAAATAATATTCTCACTCAATATTTAAAGTAACATAAATTAAAATATTTCAACGAATCTCAAATACATTGGAATAACGCTGTGTCCATAAGAAGCACGCATGAAACGTATTTACCCAGACAGAAATAACTTTAAGGAGCTAGATTTTGGAGAAGTTCCCTTACCGTCTTGAGACACCCACGTGCACCACCCACCTTTATTTATGTTCCGAGACTCTGTTCTGTCAAAATAAGCCTTTTTATCCCGGTCTTAACTTCTTCCAGTAAAAAGGAATAAGGTTTCCCAGTCGGCGGGGTCCCCACTCGGGCTGGGTTTATTGTGTTTGCCTTCTTTTGTTGCGAGATAACCGGCCGTTCTGTACATACCTCTGCAGCCTCTTTTATTAGCCCTCACAATAATAGTGGTGATTGCCCCGTCCCCACTTGCACTACCTGCAGGCTCACTTATTCCCTGGAAATACTGCTCATCGCACGCAACTTCTATTGTAATATTTTTATTTTATTTCTAACAAAGAATACAGTATTTTTTCTAATACAAAATATATTTTGCGTATTTGCCTTGATAATTTAACTAAATGACAGTTTGTACTGGACTCCACCAGTTGTTGGTTGCCTACAGGTTTGTTTCTCCGAAAATTGTGCATAATGCTACTTAATTGGGCCTCGTGGCCTGGTGTAGCGTTAAAAATTAATATTTACTGTATGACCAACGTAATTTTTCAATTAAAAAACCTATTAGAAATAAAAAACTATACAGAATATTATGAGAATGTTCAAATTTTTCAATAATATAATACTGGATTTTATCCCCAGGGGGACATTAATCATGATACATTAAAGATGTCAACTATTTTTTATATGGGAAAGTTGGTATGGAAGTCTTTTTGAATACTCATAGGGCTTATGACCTATCGTACGGGTGGCTTAAGTGATCACTTTACGTACACACGATCTAACGTTCACTAATTCCACCCATGACAGACTACCACAAATTTTTGGAAGATGTATATATGTTTAACATGCACACCTTGTTTCGTTTGTGATATTGTATTTTTATTACCGCCATCTGTAGTCGAAAACTTTGTCATTTCCATAAATCAGTACAGACGTCGCCATTTATAATGAAATGCGACATTGTGTATATGACGAATTTTCAACATTACCTACACTAGAATATGCCTGAAAATTATTTAAATTTTTTATTCCTTTTTCGACCAGTTTTTATACATATAGGTACTCTGAATATTTTGAGTATATTCCTATTTTTCAAGAACACAATATTGGATTTTATCCCCAGAGAGGCATAATTAATCAAAATATATTATAGATTTCTCACACTAAGGAAATGGTTCTCTGAATACCTGAGATCAAAAAAGTTTTCAATTAAGATATCAAATAAACAAAGTGCACTAAAATATATAAAATATGGAGTGCCAACAGGATCAATAACGGGACCTATGTGCTATATTATGCATGTAAATAGCCTGGCCAATGTAATAAAATACTGTAAAAAATTTATGTTTGCAGACGACACATGCATCCTATATGCTGTAAATTGCGTGAAAACAACATCCAAAGTGACTTGACCAATATAATAAAATGGGCACATGATAACGGAATCATACTAAATGTAAAAAAAACTCAGTATTTACATATCCGGTACCCGCGAGCCACACCAAAAAATTTTCAAATTAATCTCATTGGACATTGCTACAAGTGTCTACATACCAACCATACAAATCCGAAAAACTGCAACTGTGAAAAAATCCAAGAGTTGGAACAATATACTTATTTAGGTTTAATAGTTGATAAACACTTTAATTGGAAACAACATATTGATAATATTTGTAAAAAACTGAGATCCATGCTAAGTGCATTTCACATGCTAAGACTATGTAGCTCTCGGGGCACACTGTACTCTCTGTACTTCGCGATGGTTGACTCGATTATCAGTTATGGCGTGAATAGTTATGGTCTTACCTATAAAACATACATTGATAAAATAAACAGTTACAATTAAGATTCCTAAAACTTATAGTAGATAATAGAACTAAATATATGTACAAGGATGATTATAATAAACTATTCAAAGTATGAAAAATATTACCAATTGACCAAAAAGTAAAATATAATATAATACTAGAAGAAATGATAAATAATATTAATATACACACTAACACGCACCATAACTATGCAACCAAATCGACAGGACGAACAATGAGAATTCCAATTACTAACAACGTGTATGGTGAAAGAAAAAGAGATTATATTGTGCCCAGAATCTTTAATATATTAGATAAAAATTCTTTGAGATGATGCAAGACAAAAAACTCCATTGGCTTCAAAAAAGTACAAGCTAAAAGAATATATATTAAATCTATGCACTTAATCTTACATTAATTTATAATTATATATCATGTATCACTTGAAAAAATCATGCAATACTCGATAATGACCTACACTATAATCTTCATTATAAAATAAAAATTATTGTCAAATATTGAAGGCAACCATGCCGTAAAACTGCTGTGCAGTTTGGCATATGTATAATGTAATAAGTATCAAATAATAAATACATATGAAAAAAAACATATTTTCTTTAGAACAAAATTGTAGTCATTTTTAATTTCAGTCGTATTATTTATTGAAGAAGTTTTGCACGCGCCTTGAGATGTACATAACTATTTGTCTTTTTATGATGTTTTAACGTCAAAATACCGTTTTTTCCAAAAAGCCTTTTCCAAAAAAGCTTTTTCGAATCGATACTGCACTATTTAAAACTCCAAGCTAAAGTGTATTTACAAACACATTTCAATTCATTTGCAAATATCGGAATATTTGTATAATAGTTTTGCTTACAAATACATTAATTTGTGTAAGTATATAAAGCAAAAATCAAATAAACACTCAGTAAAAAGTGATAATTAGGTAATAACATCGATTGCAACACACACAAAATCAATAATTATTCTTAAATTACATATAGTTATAAGTTTTGGCATATGAATAAAAAAGGGGTTATTTTCTTGAATATATCATGCTTGAAAGAAATGTAGTAATTTTTTTTTTAATTTTTCATAAAATCCTTGTACAATTTATTTTATACATGAATATGTGGATCATAATAATGTATATCATTTTATTTACAATATTACATATCTAAATACACATATTTTAATTATGTTTTGTGATTACTACTACTTAACTAGGCGTAGCCTGCGCTAGAGTAGCTAATTGTATACGTTTTATTTGTTATAGTTTGTCAACACTAATGTAGGACAAGTTTGTAGAAGTTATATAATTAATATATTGGTGGGCGGAAGAAAAAAATATATATATATAATGTTCGTGAAACAAAGTGTGTAGTATATGTAGAAAAATATAAATCTAGTAAAACAAAAAGTAAGAAGAAAGTAGATGTGTGAACATTGTTTTTAATGTATGAAATGATAGTTGATTTGACATAAAGTTGTCTTAAGTCTAGCAATGTGAATTCTCTGAAAAGATCGTTTGTAGGATAAGTAGGTGGTTTTTTGTTTATAGCAGTGTTTTTTGTGCTGTAATTATAGGATTTACGGTTGTCTTATATATGCCTTCCTAGATCGGTATGCTATAACTTACAATTGTATACGTAAAATTAATTGTACGAGTGCGAAGTATATTGTTTTTAGATGTTGTTTGAATAGTACGTTTCGGATAGCTTAGAAAAGGTAAATAAGTTTCAAAAGTTTTCCAGTTATGTAGTCTATGTGTGCTTTCCAATTTAGATGTTTATCAATCATAATACCCTTTCAATCATAATGACCTTTTCCACCTTTTCTAGAGGTTGACAGTTACAGTTTGTTTGATTGTCGCAATCATGCATTGTCAATTACTGTCCACAGGTGGCTGACCTCATTTGTCTATGCTATAGGTCAAATTTTGATTGATTATTTGAATTGAATTGAAAAAAAAATTATTACATTTGTTCATACTTTTGTGATTTGTGATTAATTGATTATGATGTGTGCCTCTGTGATTTTGCTAATAATATTTTATACCAGAATGCCAATGTTCTTCGTGTGTCACGCCAAATCGAGGAAAATTTGAAAGGGAACTAATACATAACATTGGTGTAAAATTTTATTTTTCATTATAAAGTAATTAGGTGGTATCTGTGCAAATCCCCCGATGCTGAGCTTTCTACTGGGAGTTTGAATATAAAATTCTCTAAATATGTCAAATTACCACTTACCAGTTTCTCCCTGTGATCTGCCGTGATGATAATCTTCGATAGAGCCCGCTTCTGCTATTCTCTCGGAGGGCTATAACTCTTGTAAACTCGTAATAAATTACAAGCACAAAATAAGTCCCATTTTGGCTACCGTAGAATCTAAGGCTCGTGGAAATTTGATATACACAGAGAACTACGTTTCTTTATATATCTAGACAGTTCAAAAACCAGTGACTATCAAAGATAATTGCCCGAACAGGTGAATATGCAGCCTTTTCGTTCTAAAATCTTATGGCTTGATATCTCCTCTACCCAATATTTTTGCGATTTATTTGTCTGTGTAACCTTTTTCACTAAATATATTAGCTCTTCTTCGATGTTTGCACAGCTAACTACTTCTTTAATGTAAGAATCAAAAACACAGCACTTCATACACACGCACACGCACAAAAGACAATCTAACTCTATTTTAAGCAACGGCCGACTAATCGTATTGCATCTGAAAATATCTATATTGAAACATGTGACAATTCTACGCGCTCTGTGATTGGTTGAGCACTTTAAATTGTAGTGAAGCCACAGCATAAAAACCTTTTCTCGAGATTTCATTGTTTTCAAAGTATTTGCTTTAGTTTCTTTTAAAAATAGCATTTAGTTTTAATCTTCGTATGACATTTTTTATTTATTTATTTAATTAATTAATAATATATATAATATTTTATTACAAAGATACCTTGAAAATATTAACAATTCATTTTTTTTTGTATGTATATACCTCACCAAAAAGAATTACGATTCTTGTGTGTGGTGAGAGATAACCACTTACAATCATACAGGTAGGTAAGCCAATTTATTAGACAATGTGAAAGGTAATATATTATTTATCTTATTTATCAAAAATCTTAATTAATATTACAATACAATTATACAATTCAGTCTAGTAAATAATAATATAGAATAAGTAGTCAAAAGAGACCAAACTCAATCACAAAAGACAATTCTATTAACAAGATCTGATGTTTATTTATAAAATATAACACAATCAACACGACAAAAAACTTTGAATAGTATACTATAACAACACACCGGGAGTTCATTTCCGGGATGGAAAACAATATTCTAAAAGACCCTAATACGTTCTGGGCCTATATAAAATCCCAAAAAGCGGATGGTGGGAATATTGATTCCATGGCTTGGGGCGAAAAAATGGTACGGGGTGCAGATATTGCCGAGGCGTTTGCAGGTCATTTTAAAACAGTCTATAGTAATGAACCTCCGCTTCTCGATATTAATATTGCTAAAACATGTTCTCCGATCGGTGCACAGTCTATTGATGTTCAATATATCAATGAAAAGGATGTGGCCGACACTATTAAAAATCTAAGTAATACCCATTCTCTTGGGCCAGATCTCATTCCAACATTCTTCTTAAAAGGCTGTGTGGAACTGATAAAAAAACCGCTATGTTTTTTGTTTAATCTTTCTGTAAATACAGGGGTCTTCCCGGAAACATGGAAGACGTCAAAAGTTACTCCCATACACAAGAGTGGTTCTAAGTTATCCGTAGAAAATTATAGACCTGTAGCTGTTCTCTCTGCACCAGCTAAGGTATTTGAAATTATAATAAGTAAAACCGTCGCTTCCCGAGTAGAGCCGTTTATAATTGATGAACAACATGGATTCAGGAAGGGCCGCTCGGTTGAGACCAATCTGATGATTTTCACAAATTATGTCACGGAAGCTCTGGACGCGGGACATCAGGTAGACTGTTCATATAATGACTTCGCCAAAGCCTTTGATACAGTCAACCATGATGTCTTATTGAAAAGGTTGTATGAGATTGGTTTCTCGGATGGTATGCTAAAATTTATGGCGAGCTACCTCCAAAATAGGAACCAATACATCTCCTACGGTCTATTCGCGTCAGAGTGCTTCTATACCTTCTCGGGTGTCCCGCAAGGATCTAACCTGGGTCCATTGTTGTTCTCGATTTTTATCAATAATATAAAAAATGTAATTTTAAACTCGCGCTTTCTGTTATTTGCGGATGACTTAAAGCTTTTCTTAAAGGTGTCAACTTTGGACGATTTTCATCTTCTCCAAACAGATATATCAAATATATGTGAATGGGGAAGACGAAATAAACTTTTGTTTAATGTTTCCAAGTGTTCGGTTACATCCTTCACTAGGGCCCAAAAAACTCTATTTTTTCGCTACAAAATGAACGACCAAAATCTGACAAGAACATCGAATGTTAAAGATCTAGGTGTTAAATTTGTAAGCAGCCTGACATTTCATGATCACATAGAGACGATCAGTGGTAATGCTCTGAGAATGTTAGGATTTGTTCTGCGTACTGCCAGGGTTTTCGAGAATACCCGCGTACTGAGAACTCTTTACAACTCCTTGGTGCGGAGTAGACTCGAGAGTGGCTCGATGATCTGGGGGCCACATGAGAGCAAGTACTCTCTTATGGTGGAGAAAGTCCAAAAGAAGTTTCTGAGATATCTCTACATGAGAGAGTACGGGCATTATCCTTGGCTTTACCCAACCGAGTTTCTCCAGGGTATGCTTGGCTACAATAGTTTAGAGACTAGAAGGAATGTGTATTTGATTACACACTTTTATCGATTGTTGCGCGGTATGATCGACAATACTGAAATTATGCAGAGCATTGGTTTGTATGTTCCTGATAATTACCTTAGACATCGTCAGCATAGATTGTTTCACATTCCAATATACAGGACCAACCTGCCGATGGTTATGCCTGTTGGAAAAGCTACAGCTATGCTGAACAAGATCGCTTTGGATATTGATATATTCCATGTGTCTGAGGGGGTTTTCCGAAGCAGGATTCTCCTACACCTTTGACCAGATTATACAGGTCACTTCTAATTGTTTAAAAATTGTTTAATAATAAATTAGTATTTTAATACACAATATGTATATGTGTGTGTATGTATGTATGTATATGTATATGTGTATGTATGTATACATATGTGTTTATGTATATGTGTATATGGATGTGTATGTATATGTGTATATGTATATTGTTAGATGTAAGTTAATAATATGTATGCATTGAACAGAATGTTTGTAATGTACATATTATGGAATAAATAAAAATTGAAATTGAAAATTGAAATTGAAAATTGAAAATTGAAATTGAACAAAAAACCTCTTCACATTTATGAAACATACATTTACAGAGAATTTTGTCGAATTTAGTTTTGTACGTTTTTTTTACCCCTCAAGGGTGGGATTTAAACAATTTTAGTTTATTTATAAATTATTGTTGAGCCGAATTATTCAAGCATGGACCTATAGTTTCTTTCATTTAGTTCCCTACCGTTCAGCATATTAAAGCTTAAGATAATAAAAACGTTATCCGTTCTGAAGGATTGCCAAGAGCAATACAGCTATTCAAAATATATTATTTTATTCCAATAATTGTGAAGTTTCGCTAATCCTTTTCATGCCTGTTATATAACATATTTTGTATAGTTAATATTTATATTCCATGTCAAGAATAATAAACGCTCAACAATTTGATTTTTAATATTACGGTCTTATAACTTGGGCAAACCTGGATCATTATTATGGATTAATAAGGTATGTCTTTACGTAATTTAAAAAGTTAAAAATATCATGGTTGTAGCGGTTAGTACCAGCAAAAACAATGATGGAGTACGTACACGGGTCAGGCTTTGATCTCTCATCTCAGAGATTTGTCGATAAAATTGTCTCTTCTACCTTGATGATTACTACAACGATATCTCATCCAATAGCGCTAACTTAACTATATTCTTCAAGATTTACGCTTCTACTACTTACTCCATATAGTTTAAACGTGTAATGAGGTTTTGTCGAGGATGGTTGTGTGTCTCCTAATAGACTCTGTTGATATTTGAACCTTTAATATTTCTATTCTTCGTCCATAATAAAGTGTATTCTGTAACATTTTATTCTTCTTATTGCCATGATATATTTTGCATTGTCTTTTAATGTCACACCAGGACCATCTATTCGGTTCATTGATATCTGTTGATAATCTATACACATGTTAAATAAAGGTCGATTTTCACTAGTTACTACATGTTATACCTTATACCAGTTATACTTATGCGCTTTCTAGAGTTCTCTGAAATATTTATAATATGTGTAATGGCGTACAAGTAAAATCGTAATAATCTTTAATCTAAATGTATGGAAAATAAGCGATTATTATGAAGACCTTTTATTTTTTCTTGAATTTCTAAGGTCGATTATTTATTATTTTCTTACTTTTAAATCTGTAAGAAAACATTAGATCCCGTTAGTTCGTTAATTAAAATGAATTTACAAGCAATAAAAATCAACTATCGTCGAAATATGGTGTCATCTCTGGATACACTTGCCTTAGCTAGCCATGAACCAGAAATAGCCTTAGTGCTCTAACATTGGGATTACGGTAAAATTAAAATATGTTGACGTTACTTACTTCATTAAGCTGTTTTCGACAAAAGATACTACCGTGGGTGAAATTTCTCATTGGTGAAATATAACATGTATAAATTCGTTTAACTGAAGGAATTTCGGAAAGGTGCATAAAAGTTTAAAACAAAGACAAAAAATTCAAAGTGTTAGGTACTTGGAAAACTCACTTTGGAAAACAAAAAAAAGTGAACTTCAACTTAGTGGCCAATGTTCTGTGATGGTTTCTTAATAATAGTTTATCATACTAATGGTGTGCATTTTTAGATTGAAATCATTTTTTTTTTTAAGTTTTACTAGTTTCATTTTAATGAAACTTGGAGTGTTCAATACTTCAAAAAACTATGTGTGGCACCTCAGTTCATGTTAATTCCGGACCATTGACTTAATTTCAATTTTATAAAAATGAAAACTAAGCTCGTTTTGCATATAATATTAATCTCTATTTTGTCAGAATGTATCCGAATATATGAAACTTAAGACATTTCTCAAGTCCGTTCGATGTGTCATGCATTATTAAGACATGCTCAAAAGATAGATGATAAATGGAAATACGAGCCCAAAAAATTCAAACTAAACTAAATAAAATAAAGATTTAAATCAGAAGTAAAAATTATATAAATTTGTGGAAACAAATAACGACCTAATTTAAAAAATAATAATAGGAAACTAATAACCAAATATTGTTTATAAATACGAGTACGTAAATAAAGTGTAAATAAATACGTGTATAAATACACAAATAAATGAAATTCATTCATTTTCATACTAAAATTCAAGTACATCGCTATACACATCTCACTTCAGGTAAGTCAAGTAAATTTGAATCACCCTAAAGACAGTGGAATTAAATAAAAATAATATTATTATACAAATGCGCAACAAATGGTGTAAGTATTTTACATATTTCCATTGCCATCTTAAAAAAAAACAAATGGCGAAATCGTATATAGTATCGAGAAGTACAGATTGTTTTAAAATATATGCAGATATGTTTAGAAATATTATACACACAAAACGGTAATTTATAAAAATACATTGTATTAAATATTTATGCACGTTTATTAATTTATATATAATATGTGTTTTTATATATAATATAACATATAATATGTGTTTTGGAATTGTCTATAAATCTTTTTTGTAACTGGTCAACCTAGCTATCATCAGGGCGCAATGATATACCGGTGAAGTTTTACTTTCTCTGTTTATACTGTTAATCGCTTTAAAAAGCTACTTTTAGTTTGAAAAATGCTATATTACAGTTTGAATCAAGTCGCAGACTTTATATTTTGGAAGTACGTGCAGTATAGCTATACATTATTTGTGATATACTGGTTAAGTGTCGTATTCATGTCTTTCAGGTTAGAATGTCGTATTTCGGACATCGTTTATCTAAGAAAAAGCGCCACTTTAAATATGAATACAGTAGCCGGCAAACATCTTGAAATTCTGCGGCGTAGTGGGGGGACGTTTGCGCATCTACCTTTCCACAAACGAGACCCGAATTTCGTCTTCTGCGCATTCCCCCACTTAGCCAAAGAATTTCATGAAGTTTGCCGGCAACTGTACTGGACAACGTTTTTTAATATGATTATTTGATAAAGAGTGTTAATTTGACAATTGACCACTGATAAATTAACTTGAACTATTAATAAATTTGAAAGCATGTTTGTGTGTTTTTGAAGCATTTGATTAAAATATTTATTTTAAAACTCCCTCTAGCTTACTAATCGGTTATAAATACTTTATCTTAATTGTATATAAACTAACCGTACATCCGTAAAAATTTACGGGAAATAATAATTAACAACGACCCTTGCTTGTGACCTGACCCCCAAGCTGGTTGCGTACCACACTCTGATTATCTAAAGTTGTAATTCCAGTAAGTTACGGATGTTACGGATGTTAAGGATTGACAGATAGCCGAGAGCATGGCCTTCCAGCAAGTAGACACCGCCCAGTGGCAGCGAATCGACCACCAAATTCGCCCGTTGGGCCGGTAATAAGCATTTATCATCAGCGCACCAATGGCCGCACAGAAGTCACTACCAACTACGAAGCGGCCACCATAGTCGACCACATTGTCAAGCAGCGGAAAAATAGCAATGGCCGCTATCATAATCGGCCATGGCTGCAATCGCTGATAGCCGATTGCTTAACTGCTAGTTGTTAAGTATATCGTTTTAAAAAAGACAAAAATTAAACGTTCTATTTCCTATATTGTAGTATCCATAAAACCATTAAAACATCGATTATTTTAATTAAATTTTCACATGCGTACTAAGAAAATTTCACTTTCATTAACATAAAAATATTCAAAAAATTATACCTCATATTCAATTATTCGAATTCATTAAACCGTATAGTCTGTTAAAAGACAATTTTTCTTTCAAATTAGACTTCGGTTGGACTCGGCCCGCTTGGGCGCCTCTGAATGGATCTACCATTATAAAATTGATTAAAAGCCTGTTTAGCTATGGGTTTTGCAAAATGATTTTATAAGTTTACGTTAAATTTAGCGAATCGAGAGCAAATACGAAAATCGTGTACTGGGTCCTCTTAAGCCTCGTTGGCAAATCGAATACTTGGGTTGATCTCTGAGATCATCTTCAGATTAAAGTCTCAGATAACTTCAGATCATGTAAGCGAGATATATGTGTATTAAGAAGATATAGGTACTTCAATTAAATTTCCGGAATACTTCACATCCTGTCTCATTCAGTGAACATTGGTCATTTTTTTTTGGGTCACAATCCTAGGATTGGTCTGCAACAAGCACTCGATTTCTCCCCTACTCTCTGTCACCTACCAGCCTCTCTATTTCTTGGCAGGTTCTAGAGCGCACATTTCCGATAATCTGGTCTACGTAGCTTGATCTCGGACGGTCTAGAGGATCAAATCTTAGACGATTTTTGCCTTTAACATTTCCGTCGACATGGTAAAAAGCAGGCCCGGATGCCTTATATTATGGCCTATACAAGTTGCTCATTGTTGGGCGATTCTGTTCAGGGGCCGCCTCTTTTCGCCCACCCTGCTCTTTATATACTCTAATATGCAAAGTCTTCTTTTATATAAACATCCTAGCGATCATCAAAAAAATTCTATTGAAATTTTCCGGATACTGCGTCGTAAAAGCCTCTGCAATAGATAGTATTTTATAGAAATCTAAGTAAGAAAAGGTTATATTGCGAAGGTTCTTTGTTCCCCTTTGTTGACCCTTTATATATTTGTGGATATTGTTCACGCTCAACAAGAGGCTGCAGCGCAGTAGCGCTGCTCCATTACCTTGTGGCAAAAACATTATACCTAGGACAGACGCATGCATACAGTCGAACTTCGAAAGGTGGTCGACCTCAGGAGCAGTACGAGATTTTTGAAAGGCAAAATTTATATATTTTGAGAGGTTTATTTTATTTACAATATTTTTGATATATTCATATTTTTCAGCAACTGATTTTTGTTGCCAGCGGGATCATCACTAATCAAGATAAATTATAGATGTCTTTCAGAGGCGAATCTATTTATATGGGAAAATAGATATAGAAGTTGTTGGTATTTAAAGGGCTTATGACTTATCGTGTGGTTGGCTTAAGGAATTACGCCATCTTGGCGTTAGGGAAAATAGATATTAAAAAACTTTTTTAAACGCAGTCATTAAATATAATCAAATAATCTTTATTTTTTACACATACATAGTATTTTTATAAATAATTTTCAATGTTAAAAATTGAAAAAAATTATAAAATGGCGGAGATATGAGCCGACAAATAGAACCCTGTTTTAAAAATCCTCGCTGATGGTGTCTATGATTTCTCTGCTAGGCATTATCTAAAACACAAAGTTAAATTTTTTCTTGTTTAGAAAGGTAATAGGTATAGTGTGACGTAGGAAATATATTTTTTAAATTTGTTTATACGTATTGTGGAAAACGGCAATAATAAAATTAATTATTTTAAAAATTCAGAACAATCAATATTACTGAGCTGCGTATTCTAAAAAAAAAATCGGCAGTTAGCTTACGACGTTCGATGCCACTAAATTTATTTACACCAAACTAATTATTCGCTTACATTATGCAACTTGCCCGGATATTGCTTTTTAGACGTTCCATTTTCATTAAATAAATCAATTAGCCCGATATGACAATTCGGGGTAAATTTAATGGGCAAAGTGATATTTCTGATAAAGAATTTTTACATACTTTTTTTTTTAGAATTCTGAAAAAGAAATTTACAATTGGAAAGCGCTAAAATTTATTTTTTTACTAATTCTGATAAAGAAATTTACAATTGGAAAACGCTAAAGGGTTGACTACAACATTTAATATCATAGCTAATGGCATATTGTGTACGAAATCTAAGCACCCCGATATAGTTTAATATCATCGACTCAAATTTTTCTTCTTCTTCAGCCTTACAGGAATATTATCCTCTGATGTTTTCTCTTTGAGCAATCTCAACTCAAAAGTATAGTTAAAAGAGTAGAATATTAAGAAGAAAAATAGTATGTACGATAATATACAATAACCGTTCCTTGTAGGAGTAGGTATATAGACAACATTAGGTTCATAGATGTCCGGACATAAATCAGGCGCTAACTTCATCAATCACCGGGCCGGCCGGCACGGCCCTGGCGGCCCGCGGGCTTGTTGGCACTTCCGCCGCCAACAGGTGCTCGCTTATCGCTTCCTACATTACCGGCACGTCGGAATAATGTTTTCCTGCACGCGATTACACCCGACCCCGCTCCCCGCCGCCCCGCGCGCTCGCCGACGGGAAAAACGCCGGTAAGCCTTTTATGCCGGCGGAAAATTAAGGCAAACTCCTAATTTGTAAGGTTGTTACGTGTGAAGATAAAATTTACACGTACATTAGTAATTTAATTTGGTACTTAACGTATTTAAAGCGTTTTAATTAATGGTATTGCATTATGTAAAGCTGTTGTTTGCTCGATTTGCTTGAAAAATAATGATAACTAACTGATATATCTGATACTCGACGTTGCAATTTGCACCAAATCCACCACCGACACCCACCCGTACTGAACTGAACATCTCCCCCCTTTTCACCGAAAATAACCCGCACCACCTCGCATTGTCCACACCATCCCGCACTACCCTACGCCCACCACCGCCTCTCCATCTATTGTTATCCATCGTGAAAAAATACCCCTAGTATGATATAATATCTGTAGCCTTAGAAGCTATTTAGAAGTTGCATTTATAATTCCGGCCTCACTGGACTATGCCGTGCCAAGGAAAATACAATTTCGGCAATTTTACAAATTGCCGAAACATAATTATGTTATAGAAAATATCTCTCAAACTCGTATAAAATATTTAAATGGTATTTTATGACATATAAATATATATGAAAGTTTTTTATCTGTATTTTGTTAATATTGGATGACTCGTATATTATTTGTTGAGGATTAATAAATAAAACTAATTTAATATTTGAATTGAAAAAAGTTCGAACATTATAAAGCTGAGTCTCTTACTGTCCTGCTAATTTATCAAAATATATATTAAAATACGTGAGAATGAAGAAAAAATGCAGCGCTCATCAGAAACTAACCGTCACGGTAGCGGAGCTGACAATCGTCAATGCACACGTTAACTGTGTCAAATTTCTACAGGTGGTCAGGTGTAACGGCTTGATTTGTATCATATTTCAAACAAATATATATATATTTTTTATTTTTTTTAAATAGAGATGTGAACACGGAATACGTGTCACATCAATATTCTTACTATTTTCAAACTAAGCTAAACGCTTGTGCTATGAAAATAGGACTAACTTGCTAGTCTGGAGTGAGGTTCGAACCCGCAACCTTTGGATCACGAGGCCAGTGACCTAACCACAAGACCAACAAGCTACTCTATTTTATGTTAAGCTACATATTTATGTCCCTAATACCTGCAACGCCTTGTGTTCAAAATAATTTGAAAATGGTTTATACTGGATTTTATCACATTTTTTTTCCATTTTGGTTATTGCCAGTTGTTTGATCAAGAGTGAGATTTTCAGTTAGGGAAATACCATAGAATTTTGCGTTTTCTCACTAATCAAAACACACATTTTCATAAAAACGTTTGCTTTTTGCTTAACTATTACAATGACTACTGATCGAACAATCGAAATTTATTGACCTATTCATATTTGTATATTTGGATGTGTCAAAACACAAGCTTATTCCCCAGAATTAAATTCAGCAAGAAAGACGAGTCAATGTTTTGCCATGACATAAACAGCTCTCACCTCGATAAACTTAATGTTTTATTCCTAAATTTTGCGAAAGGCAACAGGAGGACAAACTGAGCCATCTTTTTAAAAACCGCTCTATAAATGTTCTTTCAATCTAAACACAAAATTAATTTTTCATCTAGGATAGTTGTTGTTAACGATAAATAATTATTGATAATCTGTACGACAACATTTTTTTTAAATAGATTTTGATTAAAAACTTGCACACATTTTCCGGAAAAGGTTAATCATATCAGCGTGATCCTTTGAAAGACAAACATAATTAAGAATCAACTAGCTATAACTCGTCAAAAGTAACGTACATACATTTATTATATATATAAAGTAACGTACATACATTTATTATATATATATATATATTATTATATAACTAACAACAATAAGAAGAAATAACTTGTAACTAGACAGATATTAATTAATATCTAATTAACTCAACACAGATTCTTATATATATTATATATATATATAATATATATATATGTAACAAAAGTAAATTCTGAACTTCCTCGCGTTTTCTGTAAATGGTTTCCCTGAGAAGACCTAGGCCGACGTTTCGACACGATATCACGTGCCATTGTCAAGGCTAAAAAGGCCTCAAAAGTTACGGACTAGCCGTACTTGTTCGCAGGTGACATGAAAGTCGATATATATATATATATAATATATATATATATATAATTATTAATTTATTTATATATATATTTCGGCCGCCAGTTATGGCCATTAAAACAGCGCTATCTAGAGTAGCGTAGTAATTTGATAACGTTTAGTGATGGACATTATTAAATATACAATTATATTTTTTGAACTATCTTGCCGTTATTTGAACCATCGCGTCGGATATTCTTACATTAAGAATTATATATTTCAATTAATGATTATACCAACAAATGACACGTGCGTTACAGTAATGGATGAATTTATTGATTTTAATTTTCATCAAACTGAAAGATTAAAAAAATATATAAATATTCAAAAAAATCTAATTCAGAGTATTTTATTAAAAAAATACGCAGTCAATGTTTTCACTTTATTTAGTAACAATTTTTTTATCATACTTATTTTTAAAACGGAAGGTCAGCTATTGGATAAGAATTTTCGGACGGACATTCGAAATGATTATTTTTGACGAATACACAACAAATAAATTCTAGCGCAATCAATCGCAATATTTTTGCTTAAGAAGTCTTTAAATAATACATTTACTCAAGAAAAAACACTCGGTACGGAAATCTCGCAAATGAAAGCAACATGGATGTACCCAACTTTATAGAAGTATAAATAAGCCAAGTAATGATTGGTAATTACTGTAATATAAATGGCACGCTTTTCACCGTAGTACCTAGGTTTTCATTTCAGTTTCCTTCAAGATCAAAAGCATTTTGACTCACAAAGCTCGACGAGCTTAAATAGCAGAATGTATTTCCTGTACCTTTGCGGTCTTGTCAAAAGCGGAAGTTATTATTATTTTACGATGTCAACTTTGATATAGCGACAGCCTCGCTGAGTTTTGTAATCACCACAATTCTTGAGCCAATCAATTGTTTAGTCTCGGATGTCTCGTGGTACGGCGAGCACGAGATTAAATTTTTCAAAAAACAGAATGTCTCAAGCTTCAAAAATCCGACAGGCCAACTCACGACTAACCAGAATATTAAAATATGACCTGAGTAAAAAGTTGTTAGTTCTGAAGATCCGCTACACTTTCGATCTATTTATCGAGTGTAAAATTCCGTATTATAAAATTCTAATTTCTGCTACGCAACTAGAGATGGGTCGTTCATGAACGAATTTTTTTAAGAACAGTTTATTTTATTGAACTGTTCTTATAAATAATTAGTTCAGTAGATGGAAAATAAATCATTAATTAAATCGCCAATCCTTAATCCCAAAATTCATTAAATCTTTGCAGTCAATCTCATTCCTTCTCGTTTGATAGTAAAAATTTTGTGAAATCAAAATCACCCCCTTCCTCCATGGATTTTAACATTTTGGGAGTTCTAACGATGTAATTCTCCGAAACTGAAAGCACCCTACACTCATGGTTTCTAAAATTTGGTGGTGGCTGAAAATTTTCCTGGTGGGAAAGTGAACAGTTCACTAACAGAAGATGTAGTAGGTAAAATAATGATTTAAAGAAAGTACTGAACGATTCAAAGTGAACAGTTAACTTGACTTAACGACTCGGTTCAGTTAACTGAACTATAATGTCCATCTCTATACGCAACCTTGAAAAGCCCTGCTTTTGATCACAGTCTAAAATAAAACTTATTGTCATATACCTACCTATGGAGAAAAAAAAAATATTTTTGCCCGATACGTGAGTTAATTTTTTTTTATTAGCTAATTTCGACTCTGAGTTATTTATTAGTTATTCTCACGAAATTCACAAAAATGCCAATGTTTCGAAAACTTACGACTTTTGACATTGGTCTTAATTTGATTTTCTGGTCAGTTATATGTTGGTCTATCAGCTCTCCAACGGATAACAAGTTGAATAAATGTTCTATATCAATGGTGAACGTTGTGTAAAATGGTGCCTTAAGCCAGCTCACAAAGATCATAATTCTAGGCCATAATAAAACACACCACAATATTAAAAAAAAATCTAGGTTTGGTATGAAATGAATTATTATTATTATTATGTAATCCACTAGTGAAAAATGTACTTCAAAATTGTGTTAAAAATCAGCAGTTTGATGTTAATATTTGAATATATTTACAGTTAAACAAATTACGCACGTTTTCATTAACGTCCGTAAAAAGATGTCTTATAATTTAAATAATAAAATTCTAGAAATTAACTTGTTGGGCAATCGGCTGTCGGCAGTCACTTTCCACACATTGCCGATGCGAAGAAAGGTTTCGTTTTTGTTTACATTGTCCTTCCATCCCCTTTCTTATTTGCTTATTATTCGTTTTTCTTCGGGTATTTTATTGATCAGCCATCGAGGAAATTGCACATCATTCTAATAAATTGTACAACCTGGCTGTGGAAGCTTCCACAATATTAAAAATTTTGTAACTAATTAAACAGGTGGTGACATATTTGGTTGTAAAGTCCAAGTCGCTCTCCAATTTCTTTGATAGCTCCGAAAATTCTACCAAGGATCCTTCTTTTCACTAAATTTAGTGCTGTTTCGTCTTTCATTTTGAGTTGATGGCTTCCGATACCTAAATAATTATCAAATTATTAATTATTTGGTCTTAACATAGGATTGTTTTCTGGATGTGACGTTCTTGAATTCCATGTGTTCAGCAAAGGCTAAAGTTGCAACGAATAGCATAGCAAAAGTTTTAATCTCTCTGATAGTTATGTTCGTGTCTGTAAATAAGGATCCTAGATATGTTAAATTATTAACTGTCTCAAAGGAGTAATTTCCGGCAGTAAGTAAGAGCATTTGGTTAATGCGCAGGCTGCAACCAACTGGCGTGTACTTGGTTTTCTCGCGATTCGCTGGTATTTTTGATGTTATGCGCTGCTTATATATAATTCTTCAAAATAACGTAGTATAATAAATTGATAATAGTTAAAAATAAAACACATAAGATTATATACAAAAAATTAAAAGTATGTTTACAAATTAAAAGTGTAAAATTTAACATTAAAATATACCTATATATTTTTTTTAATTTACTGAATAACTTGAGTGTTCATTTTATTTTATCAAACTTATAATAAATTAAGTTTTTTATGAAATTAAGAAAAATACCATTTCTTTCATATAAAATGAATGCTTACGAAATATAATGGTTTAAAACCCTAAGTATAATAATAAGAAAGTTAATTCTAAATTTAATTTAAAAAAATTATTGTATTAATCTAGTTTTCAATGCAGTAATGTGAATATTATTATTAATGAGCAGATAACAACCATGACACTCCATCCACCATTTTTCCTTTATTATGGACAGCATATTAGTTGGTGGCGTTGACTAGACAGTTTGTTCAGTATACGTGTGGGCAGGGAGATGAAGCCAATCGATGTGATTTGTTTGACGGAGAGGAAATATTTATTAAATAACCTACGTTTAAAAGCTGAATTTAATATTTTCCTGTATTGATTAAATTATACAAACAATTTGCAATGAAAAACAAAATAAAACTTAAATTTAATAGTTTACCTTATCATCGTCATGAAATGAATAATAATTATCTACTTACAATATATAATATTTGTACAAAAAAATATTACAGGTTAATTGAAATTGTTACCTACGAAGAGTATAGCAGTATTATAGTGTATCTATTTTCTAATTTCTGGCAATATACTTTGAAAAATATACCATAAAAACATTACACCTATATCCACATCCAAACAAAATTGAGACTTTCTCTAAAAAATTAAACTTATGATACATACAGAGGCATTGGGTTAATTTAATTATAAAGCGTCAGGTTCGTTTCTGTAAAATATCAACTCGAACGTTCGTGATATTTATAAAGCTTATTTCGTCAGAAAATTTCAGAGATCGCCCTCACGTCATTTTCGTCATCAGATGAAAAGGTTTAAAATATCCAATTAACTCAAAAAGTAAGACAGGCGTCATGTTTTTCGATTGTCAATATCAAATGAGATAAAAATAAAATAACTGTCAGCTTAGAATTTTTAGAAAAACATGAAGAAAATATGAATTTTAGAATATATGTGATGTATATATATTCAAGAACACATTCATATTTGTGAAGTTGTAATTTTTCAGAACAAAGTTCTTATGCAATGCCACCGCTAGATGGATGCCAGAATTAATTGAATAATTAATTTTTTTGGACATACATTTATACAACTTCACAAATATGAATGTGTTCTTGAATATATATACATCACATATATTCTAACACACTGTTGTATAAATGTATGTCCAAATAAAATGAATTATTCAATTAATTCTGGCATCCATCTAGCATGGATGGTGGCAAGGGAAGTGTTCTAGAAGATTCCTGAAAGTTCTATAAGGTTCCAAATTACGAGGTGAGGCTAAAAAGTTCCAGAACGTTCAACAAAGGTCTAGAAAGTTCTGGCGGCGGAGTGTGTCTGTGACTATAAGGTTCCAGACCGTTCGATAAAGTTCAAGAATGTTCTGGATGGAGGACGTTCTAAAAGTTTCCTGAAAGTGCTCTAACATTCCAAGCAGTATGGCGAAGTGTGTCGGTGAGTCCAGAAGGTTCCAGAACGTTCATGAAGGCCTTAAAATGTTGAAGTCCTTAGAATGAATGCCTTAGAAGTTTCTGGAAATAGAAAGTTCAAGAAGATTCTATAAGGTTCCAAATTGAGTGGTGGAGTATGCCGGTGAGCTTTAGAAAATTCTGGAAAGAAAAGGTTCTAGAAGATTTCTGAAAGTTCTATAAGATCACAAACTCAGTGGCGGAGTGTGTCAGTGAGTCTAGAGGTTCCAGAACGTTCTTGATGGTTTTCGAATACTTTAGAAGATTCTGGAAGGAAAATGTTGAAGAAGGTTTCATAAGGTTCCAAACTGAGTGGCGGCGTATGCCGGTGAATCTAGATGGTGCTAGAACGTTCGATAAAAAGTTCTAGAAGATTTAAGAATGTTCTATAAGGTTCCAAACCAAGTGGCGGAGTGTGTCGGTGACTGTAGAATGTTCCAGAACGTTTGAAAAAGTTCTAGAATATTCTGGAAGGAGAACTTTTTAGAACTTTATTCTTTATTCTTCTAAAAAAAGTTCTCTAACGTTACAAACAGTGAGTTGGAGTATGTCTGGGGGTCTAGAAGGTTTCATAATGTTCATGAAAGTTCTCGAATGCTTTGAAGGTTCTGGAAAGACAAAATTCAAAAACTTTCTAAAAGGTTCCAAACTGAATGGCGGAGTGAGTCGGTGAGTCTAGAAGGTTCCAGAAGATTAAAATAAGGTTCCAGAATGCTCTAGAAAGTTCTGGATGGAGCAAGTTTCAGAAAGTTCTATAAGGTTCTAACTGAATTGCGGAGTGTGACGATGAGTTTAAAAGGTTCCGGAAAGTTCAAGAGGGTTCGAGAATTCTCTAAAAAAGAAGGAGAAAGTTCTACAGGCTATCAGAAAGATCTATAAGATTTCAAACTGAGTGGGGGAGTGCGCCGGTGAGTCTAGAGGTTCCAGAAAGAATTATCATGCTCTAGAAGGTTCTGGAAAAGGAAAGTTCTAGAAGATTCCAGAAAGTACTATATGATTTCGGAATGCTCTAGAAAGTTTTGAAAGGTTCTCTCTAGAGTGTTATGATTGTGCGCTAAAATATCTGTTGATGTTTTGCTAAAGCGAAGATGGTTCCAATCACAGATGCCGAAACTAGCAAAAAAGAGACGTCAACAAATTCTATGCTTACTAAATTATGGTCCCGAGCGAAGCCGGGCCAATCAGCTATATAACATTAAAAAAAGAAAATGAAAAGAAACGACGTCGAAAAATGACATTCGGAATGCGACGTTCTGACCTAAAACACATGAATATGACAGTTAACTAATACATCCATCTCGCCATTTGTTTTTTTCAAGCTGACAATAGAAACAAGTACCTACAATACTTACACAATTGCGAACTAATATTATAAGTTAACAAGTTATCTTTCATGTAGCAAGCCGATGTTTTTTTGTTAAACTTTTTATACATAACATTTTTTTTTTACAAGACAATATTACCAGACAAATAGCAGCCTCTAATACAAGGTCGTGCAATCACATATTTTGGTACATATGAGAGATAATTTGTTCAATTTCTTTTGGCCAGTGAAATGTTTTATTTATTAAAGTAAGCAATTTCTTAAAAAAATCAGATGCAAATAAATCAGTTCATCCAATGGAACTGCGCCAGCGGGCGGCCAATTGATATCACCCAACTTTGCGAAATGCGTCGCGCCTGATTAGTAGCGTGAGCTATTGTACATACAAAACCACACGATATCTTTGACTGACATGTCTAACCCATCTATCCTGCACTATCACCAACACTTTTTTTAAATAATTCATATTTAGTGCCACAGGCGCAGTGCGGCACATGCAAGATTTTGGGAATCTTGCACAGTTAGCATCGTAATGCACGCCATTTATTTTTTTGTTTACACGCAGTCTTGTGATCTTTTAGGCGATCGTCCGTCAGATTGAGCAAAATTCACAATTCACATTTTTGTACTGAAATATCTAATTTTAAAATTTATTCATCAGGTAACGTATATTTTATCTGATATCTTATATTCAAGAACACATTAGATTTTGTGAAGTTGTAATTTTTCAGAACAAAGTTCTGTAAAATATTTTTAATAACCAAATTAATTTATCAATCAGAAAGACATACAAAAAAATCTAATTCACGAAAAAATATTTGGCTACTACCGGGATTCGAACTCGGGTCACCTCCTTTCCTAGCCAAATATATTTTCGTGAATAAGATTTTTCTGTATGTCTTTCAAATTGATTAATTAATTTGGTTATTATTGATATCTTATTAAAATAACACAAACTAAATTATACAATTGATTAATAAATTACCAAACCTTCGATGTTTTAAAAATGAAAAAAATTGCTCCACTTTGTGGACCTTTTAGTACTGAATGTCTCGTGAGATGTATTTTTTATTCAATAATATTACAAAGTAAACGATTATCTTAAATTTATTATAATTATTTAAAAATCACTTAGTTAGTTACTTGCAATTTTTGTTTTAAAAAACACTGTATTTTAAAAATATTTTATTTTTTTGTGTTTTTTTTAAACTCTTTTTACATGGTTGACATTTTTTTTACTTCAATAGTCAAAAGAATAGATATTATAGTTTTATAATAATAACAAAAAAAAATCTAAATCATTGTCGATATTCCTGATTTTAGATATTTAATCAAGACACAACATATTTATGATACAAAATGCAGTGCCTTGATTAAATAGCTAAAATCTAAAATCGAGAATAAGTTGTAGATTTTTTTGTATTAATTTAAAAATAATAATGTCTTTACTTTTATTTATTAAAGAAACAAAGTTATCAACTATCTAAAAAGGATTGAAAAAAATACACAAAAAATAAAAAATTATAAAAAACAGTGTTTTTTAAAACATAAATTGCATGTAAACAAACTAACAGAATTTGCAATAATTGTAATAAATTTTAAATAATCGTTTACTTTGTAATATTATTGAATAAAAAAGACATCTCATGAGCCATTCAGTTACAAAGTGGAGTAATTTTCTTAATTTTTAAAACATCGAAGGTTTGGTAATTTATTAATCAATTATATAATTTAGTTTTGTGTTATTTTAATAAGATATTTAAAATGAGATATTTCAGTACAAAAATGCGATAAAAAACGCAAGAGAAGATATGAGAAAAAAATTTTGTGAAATTTGCTTGTTTTTGTCGATATGTTACATTACAAATTATTAATAGTTGGTATATTTAAGTTGTTTAATTTGAAAAGTTATTCAAAAACGATATTCGCTACATATAAAAAAACAGTGTGGTAAAACTATTAAATCTCATATTTGAACAATTTTTCTCTCATTTTTTTCTTATAACATTACACAAATAATAAATAATTAAGTCTATTAAAATATCGGCTTTACACTTCATTGAGATAATAAACCAGCTTGATCAATAATAAATCCTATTCTGAGAAATGCGGCGCATTTTTCTTTGTCGTGTAACTAATTCACACGTTCCCCAAAAGGAAAAGTTTGTTGGGTGTCGAAATACGAAATGAATTTTGCGTTAACACATTAAAACTTTACACGGTAACGAGCAAACCGCCCTCTCCGTGGCAGGGTTGCTACGCTTACCAAGGATCCCCGCTAAAAGGCTTATTTAGTTATTTTATTAGTTTAAATCTTCTTACTCCATTAAGAATTCGAGTTACTGTTGAGATTAACTATTTCTCACGTTATTTTATATTATTTTTAACTGCACAATAGACAGCGCCCGACAGACAAGTCCAATTACTGTAGCGAAACACATCGTAAAAACACAGAGAATCATATGAACGTTTTGTATCCTCTCCTTTATTCATTCTCGGAACTTCTGGTATGAGAAGCCAGTGTCGTGATCAATGGGCTGCGAGAGTTGCCAATTACTTGAAAACAAGGGTGGTTAAATAATGAAATATTTATATCCTCAAATATTTATACCAGCAAATAAATATGAAATATTTATACCAGCAGTAGGTTAACTGAACAATGAAATAATCTACAGTGAATAAAATGGTATTTAAAATATTTTTCTCGCTTAAGCACCACCATGAGAGAATAAAATAAATGTACATACAAATTGGGTATTTTTTACAAAGAGGTGATTAAATATTTTATATTGGCACTTATTTAGGTACATATTAAATGATTATTTTAGAGGAACATTTTTGAAAAAAGAATGGCCGCGTCGTGTCTATTTCCGTGGAGCTCCTCCTCCGTGACTGACATGTAAGTTTTCTCGGTGCACGTTTATTTGAGACAAAAAAACGTACTTTAATCCGTATTAATGAATACTTCGATATGGCATTTATCCGATATACCATTTGTTAAAAACAATCATTAAAAAAAAAATTGGGTATTTTTGAAAATTGTTTTCAATTTTTCGAAAAACGTTATTTTCCAAATCGAATATGCCACATTGTATATATTTCATTTTTTGAATAAGTACCTACTTAATTTTTTCTGTCTTGAAAAAACATATGTCGGGAAAAGTTGCATGTCAGTCACGGAGCAGGAGCTCCATGGAAATAAACACGGCGGGGTCATTTTTTTTTAATTTTACATTAAAATAATGGTATAATATGTGTGTTACATACAAAGACTGTACATTTTCTCACACTAGTTTCCGTTCATATTTTTGGTTTAAATAATTAAAAATCAAAACTCGTCAGATGATAAAATGTCGGTTTATTCGGAAGTACTGAACACAAAAATATATGAAAACAACATGTATAGGCAAAAATTCAAACATATATGAACATTGTGAAGAAAATTTGTGTTTGGAAGTTTATAGAAAATAATAAAATTCATTATCAAATAATAATCCGTATTAACCTAGGTAATAATATAATGTTTTGGAAGTTTCTTGAAAAAAATGATGAAAACTAGTCTTTTTCAACTACAATAATAATAATTTTTACGTTCGTAACACCGTGTAAATTGGGTTTTTGCGTAACACGCCACAAAGCTTCATTTAGAACGCTGGCTTTGAACTAATGAACCATGCCCTTCCTGTGCTCGGCAAAAAAAGTGCGTTTGCGCACGTTTTTTTTGATCTAACAAGTCCCTAGTTATTGAGTTCAGAAGAGTTTAATGTCAATAAAAGATTCTGAAAATGGAGAAATGATTAAATTAAGGTTAAAGGTTATTAAAAAAATACTAAAGGAATGATTGAATAAGGATAGAATAAAAATATAAAATAAAATAAAAAACATAAAAAAAATTATTCTTTGTAAAAAATATAACATTTTATACATAAATTTACTCTCTAAGGGTGGTTTACCCTCTTAGGTATTTTTAATTTTATTCTCAGTCATTTTGTTTTGATGACCCTGGGTTGCCTTGTGCGGCTACGCTGTCATTGATAAATGAAGGAATTCGAGCGCTAACAAAGTTCGACGTGGATTGAACAAGAACGTAACGTAATTCCGGACTTTTCTGCATTAACAGGGAGGGTTTTATGAATTCAGAGAATGATGTAAAAGATTTGTTCATGCCCAAAAAATTATGAGTATTCGACCAGGAGACATAATTCAGAATGTCCAGTCCAATTTGATTTACCCACATGACATTTGATATGATTTTTAAATATCTTTTCATGTTTTTATGTTTTATTTTACCATTAATTATACAACAACTTGTATCTTGTAAATATAAAAATAAATAAAGAATAAGTATTGCATTAAGTCTTCTTATATAAATAACTAAAAATAAAAATATCGATTCATAAGCTGCCAAATATTACACGAAAATACAAAAAGAAGGGTAAGTGTTATTTGAATTAGGGATTTACAACTAAAAACTATACTTGTATATGTACACATATAAATGCATTTATAAACTTTATAGACTTTCTTCTTTATAGAATTTATTTATGTGCACACAGTGCGTTAGCCCATTGAAAAAATAATATAAATAAAAAGTTACCCTTACAGTTTTAACAGTATGTAAAAAAAGATACATGAAATTAATCTATATAACAATCACACAGACAGAAGATAAGTGTATTATAAAATAACTCAATAAAATGTAAAAGCAATTAAATAAAAAATACCCATAAAATTAATTAAATAAAACTACATATAGTGCGAAAGGTTGTGAGCAAACCAAATATATTGTAGCAAGATGGTGAACCTATTGAATGCACGCAACGCAGGGTCAGTTATCGGTAACCGCATTCTCTCTCTCTCGAAGATTCCATGACATCCCATTACGTACTAGAACACTACATTGGATTCATCCAGAATGCTCTACAGCCTCTTGTTATTTCTAAAATTAATCTCTAGTAGGAATTTATCTATAACAGGCGTCAAGCAACGCGGAGTCAGTCAATTCATTTCGTAACGATGAGTGTTAAATATCTCAGCGATAGAACCAGTGTGATCCAGAGCGAGCACGGGCCGGCCAGCAGTTATACCAGCGAATGTAAATAAATGGATACCAGGGCGAGAAATTTCTATGAATATTGAACGGAGTTCACTAAAAAGTGATCAAAGAAATAGAAACAGCGTTAATTAGTGCAAATTAAGGAACAGTACAATAATAAGTAAATGAATTATTGGGGAGACATTCAGTGACTTCTTTAATATTGTCATCGTCAATCATTATCATCATATTGTCGTATGAAGAAGCGGTCATTCAAAATAGTCGGTATCACTGAAACACTAAAGAAAAATGTGTTGTTAAATCCTGTTATATAAGACAATAAAAATAATTATTGTAATAAAGTAAAACGTTTTAACATTATCAAATTAAATATGTAATTATCGAAATCTGTGGCTCCTAGCTGTTATAATTTATGTTCCTCAAAATCTTGTCGTCAATGTGCTGTATTATATAAGCAAAATCTATCAAATTCGAGAGCATTACATTTCATTCCAACAAATGTTTACGTTTGTGTATTGGAATGAAATGTAATAATGATGTTTTAATAATAATTATCATTACCGAACTTTCAATTAATTGAAACTTCAAATTATCTTGTCAGTTTCGATAAATGTAGTGGCAGCGTACAAGAAACATGCTCTATAATTACTAGTGACGTTGCCCGGGTAACAAAATTAGTTTAAAAATGAGGGATGAGGAGGTGCCATCGTTTTGCAAAACCTCTGTTTAATAACAATATCTCCATTTAATCCAGGCAGAAGGTGGATAGAATGTCCGGGAGAGTGACTCTACACATTTTTTGATCAAAGTCGTAAAATGCATTTGGAAACGCTTGGTTCTTTTTGTATGATTATTCATGTGTACGATTGTGTTTTATGTTCGAAACATAACCTTATAATAGATAACATAATAATTAAGATTCTATAAGATATAAAGAAAAAATAAAAATGACAAGTATCTATCATTTTCTTACACGTTTATACAATATTTCATATTACTTCAAGGTACTTAATGAACATTACAATTATAAAAAACGCGAAAAAATAATTATTTCATAAAACAAAAAATGTGTGTTTCTGTGTCAAGAAAAACATGGAGAAAAAAAATCAACGTGAAACATTTAGAGCACTAAGGTATAATGACAGCCCCTTTAAAATCATAAAAATTCATTGAATATTGATATCCCTCTAACAATTCCTATTTGGGCTACAACCAACTTAACTTCTCTAACAATAATTAACTAAGCAAAAAAAAATTATCAAATTTAATTTAAAAGGGTGGGATGGGGAAGTGGGGGATTGTCGGAGAGAAGGAACGGTATAATTTAATAATTTTTATTTAAAGTTATTAAATTTAATTTAGAGTACACTTCATTTATATTTTGGGAAAAGAGTAGTAAAGGGAGAGAGGAGAGATGACACCTTCGTTTTCTGCAAAGCCTTAAAGAATAAATATGCAAAATTTGGGTCAGATCTCTCAAGCGGCGTTGATTGGGTGAGAGCTCTTTTCGCTGTACGTAATTATATATGTACTGCGGAGTAATCTAAGTAATATCGCGTAAATAAAATAACGTTTATGAATATATGTATACAGATACACTTTCTACACTCTTCTTCTTCTCTCAAGCTACGGAGGAATAAAAAATATTTAAAAATTAATTCATCAAAACTTAGTTTTAATTATGAATCTTTTATATGCGAGGAGTGGGTTTCCATTTTATTGTACTTTTGTTTGACTAAGAGTGTCCGGCTTGAAGGCCAAATGTTCGTTCCAGCCCCGAGAAAAGAGACTGATCAATGTCCACACGACTCTCAAATCTCTTCCCGGATCCCGGCTGGAACCCACCGATTATTCACTGATTCCTTTATTGTTCGAAATAAGGAATAAAACTCGAAGTGAAATTATAAGTTGAGTGACCAAAGGGATAATTCTTCAAAGATAGCGACCAAAAGGAATAAATATAAAAAAACGGCTCGAATATACTTATTACTGATTCGAATAATCCTTATTCGATCCGAATAATCCTAAAAATGCTGATAGTAATGCAAATATTTTCATGGCCAACATAAAAAAAAATGGCCAAATCTTATAAAGTAGCGAGAAGTATAGGTTGTTTTAAAGTACATGCAGATAATATTCAATGTTTAGAAATATTATACACATAAAATAAAAATGGTCACTTATAAAAATAATGTATTTAATATGTATACACGTTTATGAATTATTAATATACATATATGTGTTTCAAAATTGTTTGTGAATTTCGCTATATTCTTTTTTGGTTAGATACTGGTTAGAGCCTCTAATCCAAATATTCGAATATATTCGCCTGTTTTTAAGTTTTCGTTATTCGAATACTTTAAAAAGTATTCGTAAAATATTCTTTCACATTTATATTATAAGAATTTTAATATTTTTCCAAACGAAAGAAAGGTTTGCGAACCCTGAAAGTCATTTGCAATGGTTTATAGTTTATTGTTGGACGGCTTTTGCATTTGCCTTTTCAAGTTATGCTTATCTTTATAGATTTATTACAATAAGCAATTACGGTGGAGTCAACGAGGGGTCGGCTTTTTCATAAATAGTTGAGCCGACAAACAAAAAGTTATATACAAAATAATTTTAAAAGAACTTGCACGTGGGGTGTGATTTTTGTCAGTTATCAAGAGAATACTGACTCTTCTGTATTGTTTTTTATAGCATATATTTTTAAAAATTAAAATAAATACGTTATCTATATTTATTATGTTTTTTTTTAAATATAAAGAATGTATTTATCTGTACTTATTATCCAAAGTAAATAATTCCTTTCTTAAAAATTTTACGAATATATTCGAATATATTATCATTAACTATTCGATATTCGAACAGTTGGAATCATGAATATTTGGAGACTCTAATACTGGTCAACCCAGCTGTCAGTGCGGTGCAAACGGAACGATGCATCGCTCCGATTGCGCCGCACTCATCAACCTTGACAGTTAAGGTTGACGAAACATTCACGTTTTCTCTTTATACTATTTATCGCTTTAAAAAGCTACTTTTACTTTGAAAAATGTTGTATCACAGTGAATGAAATGAATCAAGTCGCAGACTTTAAATTATGGAAGCACGTGCAGTACATAATTATGTAGGATATTTAACTGTCATGTCTTTCAGGTTAGAATGTCGTGTTTAGGAAATGGTTTATTTTGCTTTATATTTTCCAGAACATTAATAATTTGAGAACATAAATAACAACGGCATTAAGAACAAATATGTCGTTATATGAAAGTTGTCCCCAAATCAATTATAAATGGTTATTGCGTGTGTTTAATACAAATTACTGCAACAATCAAAAATGCTAAATTAGTATTTCGACTTTGTGTGACTTTCCATTATTGTTTTACGATGAAATTGAATTTGATAGATCAAGACTATCCTCTTTAAGTTGTTGATTTGAAATTTTTTTTTCTGAATTTTAAGAAAAGGCGCCACTTTGAGTATGACATAAATACTGGACAACGTTTTTAATTTGATAAAAAAAAGAGTGTTAATTTGACAATTGACGACTGATAAATTAACTTGAACTATTAATAAATTTTACAGCATGTTTTTGTAGTTTAGAATCATTTTATCAAAATATTAATTTTAAAACTCGTCTCTGACATATTAATCGGTTATAAATACTGAATAAATACTTCGTCTTAATTATATTTAAACTAGCCATACAGCCGTGAAAAATCACGGGTATAATAATTAACAATGACCCTTGCGCGTGACCTGTCCCACAGGCTGTTTGCGTTTCACACTCTGATTAACTGAAGTTGCAAGTTAGGGAGGGACGTTACGGACCGACAGAAAGCGACATTATTATACATAGATAGCTTACCTCAATACCTATTAGACCTATCCGCGCAGTAGCTATCACTTGTCGCGAAGCGACTACCATAGTCGACATCATGGCTTTGCAGCAAGCAGACACCAGACACCGCGCAGTGGCCACATTGTCAGGAAGCGAGCAAATAGCAATGGCCACTTAAGGGGGGGGGTAAGGTTTTTAACTTTTTTTTTGCATTTTATTTTTAATTTTTTAAATGAATTTACAACATTGCAAGAAAATTGTGTCAAAATTTCAAGTCTATCGGAGCAAAATTGACGAAATTATGAACATTTGAGCGATACTCGACTGATTTTCTATACCTGCTCGGGCAGCTAACAGACGCGCTGACCTGAGGACTACCGGACGTTCTATTTGTATTGGAAGAGTTTTGCGTAGACAAGGACAAACAGATGCTGATGATGAAAGCTCTTTGCTGGTGAACATGGCATCGACGATTATGTGTAAGTATATAATAAGTGTTGAGTTTTATTTTGAATTTTACAGTGTGCAAAACTTTAAACGTGTTCCCCACATCTCACGTTTTCAAAGTCGGTGTCCATCATAACTTCAAAACTACTGCACCGATCGTTTTGAAATTTTGAACACTATTTCTGTACATAATTTACAAGGTAACGCTGGAAATTTATTATTAATTTTTATTTTTTAATAACAAATTAGTCGATATTTTTCGAAAAAAATCGCGTTTTTCCCATCAAAGTATTCCAAAAAATTGAAATTTCAAAAAACCCTCCCAGCGTTACCTGGGAAAATTTATTATCTAACGAATGAAGTTTGATTTTTTGATTTCCGATGATCTAGCACCAAGTTATGATGGACACCGCAATTCTACTTTTTTTCCAGACACGTCCGAATAATTACTGCCATTGCCGTATTTTTTAATATTTCGTCTTAAAAATTTTACACAATATTCTTTAAATGTCATACTTTAATGTACCATTAATTTTAATAAAGAGATTTTAACTGTGTCGTCACAAAAAATTCACAAAAACATGCCTTTTTTGTACGAATTAACCTTACCCCCCCCTTAACGGCCATCAATAGCCGCGCAGCTGCTACCATCGGCTGCCTAGCTGCCCAGACAGCAGCCCGCAGGGCCTAGCAGAAAGCAATAGCCGACGATAGCCGATTGCTTAACTGCTAGTGCTAATAAAATGCTTAAATGACCAACTGCTTCGAAAACTAACTAATAAAGCTGCACCTTTTCTGAAAATGTTCCCTCCTTCTTGAAATTTTTATTTTTGCAAAACAAAAAAACAAAATTCAAATTTCTTGAGTGTTCCAAACATTTTTCCATTCAAAATTTTCAATATTTAAACTATAAATCATCGATTTCGTACTCGCATAAAATAATAAGAAAACACACAATTTTATTCAATAAGTAGGTACTTAATATAAAAGCAGTTCCAATTTTGAAGACATTTTTATTATCTGCACCGCCAAATTATTTGATAGATATTTTGGAGGAAACAATGAGATTAATTTGTATCACATTATAACTAAATTAAATTTAAGACAATCAGGAAAATGATTTCTTCAGTATTTGTATTATTGTATTAAGTATCACTAGATTTTTTACAAAACTAGCTTTTGTATTGTATCAATTTTCAATAAAAAGATAAATTCTAATGTTTCCTTGATTTAAATAATTTTAGAATAGTGCCAGAAAGCAGGTACTCGCCGAAACATCTGACATAAATATGCTTTTTTTTATGTGCGAGTAAGTTTTACAAAAAAGAAGTATGTGAGAATGCATTGTCATTGACATCAAGTCAATGTGCTAAATTTTAGCTCGATTGGGTGACGGGAAGTGTGTTCATTTTCAGATCTTTCCACCTTCACAGCCGTGAACTTAATATCAAGAATTTAAAATCTTTGCCCTTCTTTCAGTATAGTTCGTAATAATATTATTTACAACACGGGTGACTTCGTGGTTTTGTTTTCCATCTTTTAACGAAATTTGATTAAAATTGATGTACGCAGTAGTTTTTAAATATTCAAATAATAATTGCCTTTATGAATTAGTTAATCAGTTGAAAACTTTTTGTAATATTTGAAGTATAAGTTGTTCAGTAAGTTATTTTAACAATTAATATAAAGAAACTTTTTTGTAAAAAAATATGTTCTCAAAACCAGTTGGCATTAAATAAAGAGGCCCAGTGGTTATTTACTGAAGATCATTGGGTTATATTAAAATAGTTCAAAAAATAAAAGTAGAAATCTTCACTCAGTAATCGCCAGATTACCCATATCATGTTATGGGGTTATGTCATGTTATCATGTCATGTTATGTATATTATAGCTAGTGAAGGATTCACAACGTAAATGATTTTGTAAAATCGACCTGAAACCTACTGGAAAACTTAAACATAAAAACGAATAATTGCAATAATAATAAATAAGAAAATTGTGTTATTATTTTTCAATACGTTTATGATTTATTTATTCACTAGCTACAACTATACTAGATATAATCGGTACTTTTAATATACATGTTTTGGTCACCAGTTAAAGCTGTAAGAACAGTGCTGTCTAGAGTAGAGTAGCATCTTGATAACGTTAGTGAAAGATATTATTAAAAAAAGAATTATGCTTTTTAGTGCTTCTTATACCTCATTATTTGAACCATCTGGTAGCGTTAAAGGCCTTTGTTATATAAATAATTTTATATTTTGATTAATGATTAATCCCAATGACATATGCGATATAGTAATCTTGGATACAATTTCATGGAAAATTCAAAAACAATAATGAAATACTTAATAAATTCATGGATTAAAAATATGGGAAGACACAAAATTGGTGTTCTCACTCAAACAAATTAATGACTAATAATTGGTGATTTATTTACTTCTTCTTTTCTGTACTTTTTTCCTTTTTTCTCTCTTTTTTGTTAAAACATGTAAACGATTTTAATTTACTAATTTAATTACTGTATGTTCTCTCAATATATATTTAAAAAAAAAAATATATAATATATAGATATATATATATATATATTATTATATAACTAACAACAATAAGAAGAAATAACTTGTAACTAGACAGATATTAATTAATATCTAATTAACTCAACACAGATTCTTCTAGTGAGACAGGCAAGGTACAACCCAAATTTTAAACTACATGTGATTAAGAAATAAAATAAATAAATAAAACAAATAAATGATGGATGCATTTGTTAGCTTTAATTTTCATGAAACTGCAATATTTAAAATAAATCTAAATATTAAAAAAAACTAATTCCTAGTATTTTATTTAACAAGCACTAAGTCAGTGTTTTAATTTTATTTAATAACAATTTTGTTATCATATTTATTCTAAAAACGGAAAAATATCAGCTATTGGATAGGAAATTACGGACATTCTAAATTATTATTATTGAGGATAATATTGCTGTAATTGTATTTGTACAGTACTTAAACTTTTTTGTTATATTTGACATGTCTAAAAATTTATTTCAATTCATTACGACGGTTGTTTTGCATCGCATCCCCATTGTACAATTATTGTACAATGGGTGGATCTGACACCGCGCTGCGAGACCAACACATAAACTGCATGGCATACCTACCTACACACATTGATACAGCCGATCCAGTGCATCCACAAGGGTGTGTGTACATTACAAACCTTCCACTAACAGCGTTATTCTTCCAAATAACTGTTGATATCCTGGAAATATTTTATCAGCTTAGGCTTTGATTCTAATTTCAAATACCCTCTGACATTCCCTGTCGGCAAATTAAGCCTACCACTAGAAACTTACAACTGAAATGAAAATTAATCACAGATTGTCTACATTTCCGAAACTAATCCAAAAAGTCCGCCGAGGTTCCTTTGACTCTTAAACCGAAGTATTATTCTCACTCGAAGCTACCCTTTAATTTTGTATTTGAGTAATATTGTCCTTTATAAATAATATTAGTTACCACAACTTTTACCATATTAACATCATAATTTCTTGAAAGTTATCTTCAAAGGGTACAACAAAACCCCATTTCCAAGAATTCTTATCATCTCTCTTGAATCGTTTACCGTACAAATTCACCCGCACAGAAATGTGTATAACTTAAATAAAATTAAACCACTATATCCAACTAAGTTCATACATACCTACTAATAAAAGTAGCAGAAGTTGATATAACTAACTTTTTTTTATAAAACATGCGGAATTCGCTAAATGGTGATTTTTATTAAGTACTAGAAAGCTCTCTAGTTTTTCTATCCGACTTCGTTTTTTGCTAACATGTCAGTAAGTTATGTTTTTAATTTTGACTGTTACAGAAACTAAACTTTTGTAATCGGCGTGTGCATTATAATTCAGGGTCATTATGATAAACTAATCCGAACTATATACGTTTCTTTAAAATTATACACAGAATAGAAGCTGAAGTATTAATTTACATAATCGTCATTAAATTTGTGGGTGTATTGTATGTGATAAGGAAAAGAATAAGCTCTACATGGGAAACTTCTGAAATATTGTGTTTTTACACGTTTCCAATATGGATTCATATACCTCAATATTAGAGTATTTACCTTCATCGTTTAATAAAATAATACATTTCTCTTGTGGCTGGACATTTGCTGCAAATGCATATTTCGAAAATGCGAATTTTTATTATTCATTGAGGTATATCAAAATGTATACGCTACACTATATTTTTTGGACGATAACTGAGATTGAATATTTATTCTTATACGAAAGTAATAAACTAAATATTATTTTCAATAATTAAGAAAACATAAGCATTAATCGACAGGCCACGGCCAAAAAAATCGTTTTCAGTGTTACAGAAATTACCCTTAATTACGAAATATTTATATGTACGCAGAATATGTTTTCTTAAAAGTGTAAATCTTGCATTATGATGATAAAACTAATAGCGAGATCCAAATTTTAGGTAGGTATATTGAGAAATCGTCCTGCGCAAGAAAGATGGGAACAAATGCAGAGCGAACGTAATATTTCGTAATGTTTTTCCAACAACCAAAAAAATTGTTGCATAAACATGGTGCTCATATCAGCGACAAGGTGCCGCCTACAACGCAGGAAGCATTGTACCTTAATATCAAAGAATACACACAATTTCAATTGAAGCAGCAACAACTCTCACACGTGATATTTACCTACCTTATTACGGGAAGAATTTATAAATTGATCGCGCTCGACTCGCAAAAAAGCAAGTCATTTAGTGTGCCTTTGAATTCCATTTAACCGTCAAAATGTAAGATAAGATTCTATGATTTGTTACTAAAAAAAATATTTAAATATTTTATTGAAAATACGAACCAAACAATCTATTTGTTTTGGTAATTTTTTATTCTTTCAGCGTTTTTCAGTGAACGTAAAGTAAGTATACTAAGTTGCGAATTTCAGGAGAAGCCGGTATAGTAGAGGATAAATATTATTTCATCACGTAAACAACTAGGTTTAATTTTTTATTACAAAACCGTCCTATATACGTCATTGCATTCGATTCAGAAAAAGTTTTAAACAAAAAATTTAAAAAATAATAATAATAATTAAATGATCATTTGAATTTGTAGGTAGTTTCTGTATTCCACCTTACCTGATATATTGAGAAATCGTCATGTATTTATTGTGTATGATAAAAATAATGATGTATTTCTAGAGAGCTAACGCATATACAGATAAAGTAGGTATAAAGGCACGTTTCATGAAACATTCCTCAGTGTAATTTCAGATCCTTTCAAAGTATAAACGCAACACCAAGGGGCTGCTGAGCATGAAAATTACACCACAGGATGAAAGAACACTTCAACACTTTTCCACTCAGCCACAAGAACGCAATTTTATTCTTGGTAATTGTTTAAGCAAACTTTTTAAGTGCACTCTGCGCATTGCTGTACATGAAATATCTAAATAAACATGTGTCACATATGAGATTTTATAAAAAATGTTAATTTTCTCAATTTCGCGCTTTGGAAAGTTATTGAATCCATATGTTTTTAATTCTTTGGTATAATAGTAGTAGTATAAATTGTATGTCAATTTTTAGATATGCTGGGAGTCTGGTTTGATTTTTTAGACAAATGAGTGAGTCATTTTGGTGTGTATGATGATTTTTTTCATTTTGAAAATGGAAAATTAAATTAAAGTGTTGGTGTAGGCTTTTGGGGAGTCTGCAAAGAAATAAAAAAATATTTATGAGTGATATAAAAGTTTTGAAGATAGCCGTGAAGACAATGAAGATAAAAAGAAAGTTGCCTGGCCTAGCACATGACTATATGAATTTTAAGTTGGTAAATCATGTAGCTCATGCAAAACAATCTATTATAACGTTTTGGGTGTGAAACGAGTGACACCCAAAATTGTTAATTTTTTTACAAAAACTACATCATTAGGAAGTTGTTGAGCAATTGTCGAATGATGTCACTGAGGAATTACTCCAGCGCGTCATAACAGATAGTGATACTTAAATATATGGTTATGGCGTTGTATCTTTGTTCAAGACTCATTTACCTCAATGGAAGTGTTCTGAAAAGCCGCGATCAAATATGTGCGATCAAATATCAAGATATTATAATGGTCCTGTTCTTTATTATCACTCAGTTGTACGGCCAATAACGAATAGGTGTTATTTAAAACATTAAGGACATTTGAAGCAATCCGAAATAAATGAAATGAGTAGTAGAAAAGTAACTTATACATATTTTACCATAACAATGCAGCTCACACTTCAGTAATGTTGCTGTAACCGTAGTTATTCGACCCAATCTTTGCGATTTATTCGTACCCCGTGGAAGGACATGGAACATTTTAAAAATATTGAGGAGATAAAGGCAAATTTGTTTATCTAGCCCAAGGCTATATCAATAAGTGCGATTCAGAAGTATTTTATGGATTGAAAAATATATGTAGGTATATAATGCTGGTAGATACATATACATTTGTTATATGGCAGCATCTTTGAATGACACCATATCAATATTGATAAATAAACGAGTATATTTTAGTATACTACGCATAATTTTTAAATCCCCTCTCATACAAATAAATAAAATAAAATCATCACTTTACTCTGAAATCAAATTTATTTAAAATATTTTTTTCTTTAATATAATACGTGTGGCATCAATATTCTCGCTATTTTCAATTAAGCCAAACGCTAAAAAATTAAGCTAAATGCTTTGAAAATAAGAATAAATTGCTGGAATACTGAAACGAGGTTCGAACCACCTATCACTGGGTCACTAGTCGAGAATCATAACCGCAACACCAACAAGTTGGGTACTCGAGTAAAAATGAAATGATTTCGTAATTATTTCTCTTTTGAACAAAAATAAAAAACTACCCTCATCGCTTGACGGTAGAAAGAAAGAGAGCGCAGAAGGTACGTGCATCGCTTCCTCTCAAGATAATCCGGTTGAAATATGAGCTGTTCTAACGACTCCTACAATAAAAATGACTTCAGTTTTCCGCACATAAGTCAGGTCCTTGCGGCGGGAGGGGCGGGTTCACGAAGGCTGACCATTTTCTGTAAAAAAAACTATAATGGCCCTACAACAAAACAAAAAAATTCTTCTGCCAACGGATAATTTGAAAGAATTATCATTAGTGTACCAAATTGGCTTCTATTGTGGCCGGACTTTAACGATCTAATTTCCAAAATGTTAAATAATACAACATAAAAAAATATATTTTTTTAGATTAGAAGTAAACAGGAACTTTTTTTCTTACAGTTATGTATAATACCTTTACTAGCTGTAACCCATCAAAATCTGAAAATTGATTCGCGTCTTTGCTTAAGCTCTAGTATACTATATTTATACTATATTTTTGACGGTCGACAGAGAGGCAGCCGTAGCAACATGCTTGAAGCGCCCGGTTCGGGTTTGGTAGCCCCATTTCCGGCCATTTTATGTGATTTTTTTAGCCATGAACTCGTGAATTACGGACGTTACAAGAAAATGCAGGGACAGACAGACAGACAGATGGACGGATGGACCGACAGACGGACAGACAACGAAATTATTATGTTTGATATTATCTAAGTTCAAATCATTTAGTAAAAAAAATTTTTTCATAGAGAGGAAAGATGAAGATTAGATTATTTTCAATACAAGTTCAAGAGTTTTTACTATAATACCTAATTGTTTTTCATATGAACTAACCTAAATTTCTCGGTACACGGTCTGGTTCCACGAATGATTGTAATACTTTTTTTTTGCAGATTTGTATACAAAATACAATCAATATACCTATTAGAGGAAGCAAATGGAGAAAGTAGTTGGATGGGGGGGGGGGTAAACGGTACCTTTGTTTTCCGCAGGGTCCTACAAACAGACAAGACATTGAGTTTTTCAGGTATGTATAAAATAAACATTAAAAATAACTAATAACTTACTCAGTCATTCTGTCGCTAATATTTAATTTCTCGTCATAAACATAACTGTAAAATCAATTTTGAATATAATTTTATCCAAAATTCTGGTCAGTATTTAGTTGCAAAATTGTGAGCAATGCGAGTCCGGAAAGAACGTTATTATCATAAAAAAGATACGTAGCAATGTGCTTGTAGTATGCGCGGTGTTACATTTAGTGGATGGAATGTACATCATCGAACAGCGATGTCACACATTCAATATTACGGGTAATGCCTTCGTTTTCTGCTTTTGTTCAAAATTGAAAAACATTTCCATGTTTCACAATTACACAGTCTTTACTTTTTTAAATGTAGATTACCTACTAAGTTTGTTTTAGCTTTGTTTTTTAGTACCTACAGATTTATATTCTCAATCATAGCGGACGATGTAATACCGGCTTAGTTTAAAAGCAGTATTGTATTTATAATGGTTAATACTGTATACCAAAATCATATCATTTTCTCTTCAACTTTAGGTGTCAGAACTTTACGTGTCACGAGAATTAACATAGTTGACTTTGGAACCTATGCGCTTTTGTATTTGTGCGACAGTTATCACAGTGCTTCTAATTTCTCAACAATAACGTGTAGGTATTTACTATATTTGTTTTCAATGTATTTACATTATTCCGCAGTCTTCCTAGGACTATCTATCGGGATTATTAAAGACCTGACAATGGTCTGTTTATTAAAAATAAACAAACAAATTAATGATTTATCCATCCACAATATTTTTTTGAATTTAAAATATATTTTAAAATTCTGCATATAGAAATATATATTTATCAATTACATGGATTATAGTATAAAGTAAGTGCAGATAAACTTCATATTTACTTAATATTATGACGCTTTTAAATTCCGTTTAAAGTAAACCTATTCCAAGTTTGGCAATAAAAATCAGACGTGTTTCATAACTTTGGTCTAAATACAAATTTTCTAACCTATTAATTATGGTTGAGTTACGGCGTTTTTAATGTTTTTCTTAAACGCTTTAATAGCCCAGCTTAAATTCAAAAATAAAAGACGAAGAGTAATTTGCACGTCCGATATTACAGTAAAGTTTTGAGTCTTGCGGTATTTATTCAAGGCTTGGAAGATCATTTTCAATATTTCACAGCACAGAAAAATATTTAGATGCCGTAAGTATGTAACACGCAAGTCTATCGGTAAAAAATCTTATGCTATATAGTGCACATCCTAAGCCTCTATTTATTGATTAATTTTATTTATTTAAAGTAACGGACATATTCCAATAAAATATAATACATAACATGAACTACATAGAATACATCAGAATAAAGGTTATAGCAATTTAAAACAAAAGCAAGGACAAATGAAAAGTACTAACAACATAGAGAAAAGATCTAGACTATCTAATGAGAGATTGTTTGAATCTGGATATACTTACACCGAAGAAGTCCAGTTCCTGTCTTGAATTTATAAGACGACATTACCGTGACATGGGAGCATGGAATCCATAATTGGTTCTATGATGGCTAAGGAATCACAGTTCATTATTTCTCTACAGGAAGGGATATTGAATTTTATTTGTCCCAGTAATGAAGGCACATCAGTGTGGCCATTTAATATTTTGTATATGGTGATTAAGTCAATATTTTCTCTACGTTTTTGGAGATTATAAATTATTAAGAATAACTCAATTTCACTGTGCGAGTAGTCTCCTCTATCCAAGCCCATCATCCATGCAACTTTTCTTAAGAAACGACGTTGCACGGATTCAATGTGACTTATTTGGTTTATATAGAAGAGAGACCAGAGGCATATTCTAAGATAGGACGGACAAGTGAACAGTAAAGAGTTTTCTCGTGTAAATATTTGTGAAATCAGAAAACATTCTCTGACAAAGCCTAAAAGTTTAAAGGATTTATTTACCACATAATCTATTTGTTCATTAAATGTAAGTTTATAGTCCAGAATAACTCCGAGGTCCTTGATAGACTTGACTACATCCAATTTTATAATCAAATTTTGTAGTCAAAGGAAATAATAGACGTTTTTGATCTATAAAATGACATTATTTTACATTTGTTTATGTTAAGTTCTAGGCCGTTTACACCAATTGTCAAAGGAGTCAATATCAGATTTAAGGAGTAGGCAGTCTTGAGTAGTGTTAACGATTGTGACGCTATTTACATCGAACAATGCTGTAGAAATATAAGTATTACTGTATAAAAATATTTGTGTTCTTTTATATTTCTACTATGTACATTGTATGTTTGTGTTTTCTTGACTTTAAATTGTGAAAAATAACTATCAACATTATTTCCAAGCTTTTTTGTCACTTGCACATAACTTGAAACTCGGTTTCAGTATAAATGTTATTTTTTTCCCCAGTTTTTGATAAAATGCTTAGTAACCGGGGTGTATGCAGTGTTTCATGTAGTATGTCGGAGTGTGTGTCAATAGGTACGAGATTTTTGTACACAGACTTGAGTTCAGATATTTATTCTACGGTTATTTCAATTTTTTCAATTTCAATTTCAATTTTTATTTATTACATAATATGTACATTACAAACATTATGTTCAATGCATACATATTATTAACTTACATCTAAAAATATACATATACACATATACATACACATCCATATACACATATACATAAACACATACGTATACATACATACACATATACATATACATACATACATACACACACATATACATATTGTGTATTAAAATACTAATTTATTATTAAACAATTATTAAACAATTAGAAGTGACCTGTATAATCTGGTCAAAGGTGTAGGAGAATCCTGCTTCGGAAAACCCCCTCAGACACATGGAATATATCAATATCCAAAGCGATCTTGTTCAGCATAGCTGTAGCTTTTCCAACAGGCATAACCATCGGCAGGTTGGTCCTGTATATTGGAATGTGAAACAATCTATGCTGACGATGTCTAAGGTAATTATCAGGAACATACAAACCAATGCTCTGCATAATTTCATTTTGTTATATTCATATTATTTTGTTATCCAGTATCACATCACAATCACACGGTAATTAGTGTATCTTCGGGACAAACCTATTAAACAAGATAAATTTCAATTTAATTAAGTACATATCTATACTTATAAAACTCAATGTCTGTCTGTCTGTTCTCTATACAAATCTACTTACCTCTTCCCGTCTCCCTGATATATTTTTAATGCAAATCTGTACCGTTCGACCGATCTGACTCAAAATTTGGAAACTAATTTTTAGGACTCGACGAGTAACATATGATACATTTCCCTCCTATTATTTTACCCCTTACCCTCCCCCTGATACACTTTCAATGCAAATCTGTAAGGTTTGACGTATCGGACACAAAATTTGGAAACTTATTTTTTAGGACTCGACGGGTAACACAGGCGACATTTACCCCTGTCCTTCCCCTCCCTTCGATATATTTTCGATGCAAATCTGTACCATTCGATCGATCCGACTCAAAAATTGGAAGCTTATTCTTTAGAACTCGGCGGGTAGCATATTTCTAGACATTTCTCCCCTATTCTTTTACCCCTTCTCCTCCCCCTGATTATTTTCGAAGAAGATCTGTACCGTTCGACCGATCGGACTTAAAAAATGCAAACTTATTTTTTAGGACTCGGTGGGTAATATAGGTTTCATTTCTTTGCTATTATTTTACCCCTCTCCTGATATATTTTTGTTTGACCGATCGGACTCTTTGGAAATTTGCAAACTTATTCTTTAAGGCCTGGCGGGTAGCAAAAGTGATACTTCCTTCCTCCCTTTTTACCCTTTACCCTCTCCCTGATATATTTTTGATGGAAATCTATTTTCAGATTTTTGAAGCTTTGTTCCCCCCACAAATTTATTTTCAACTTTATCCTTAACCCGTGCAACGCCGGGTACGAACAGCTAGTGGTACATATAATTCTTCCTGCTCCAAATACTTAAAACGCCAAAAATATCAAATAATTTAGAACGTTTTCACGATCGTTCTGAATCTTGATTAACTAGAAATATAGGATATATACGGCAGAATAACCCAGAAAACTATGAGAATAAATTTGTTTATAGAGATTTTCTTAGTAACACGCTTACATTACTATCGTCATCAGATCCTTTTTAAAACACATAATAAAAGCCCCAGTATATATATATCTGTCAGGAGAACCTGGGAATTTCCTAGGAATATTTCACCATTTACATAATTTGTGTGAGAAAATTTTAGTGTCAACGGTTTTTTAATTTTTTTAATAATACTTCTTCATCTTATGCCTTCTTCATTATATGCAACAACTTCCCTGATCATCACCTCATGGGATGGGTAAAATTCAATATTCAGGCAAATCTTCCACCATTAGATAACTACTATTTTTTACTTCCTTTCTTTTAACTCGTGGCGAAAACTATATCTGATTATAAGAGGGACTGCACTTTTCGAAACTACATATAGTGGTAATAAATAAGTCAGGTTGTGTATGTAGTACAAATTTTAAATAAAAATTATATTTTTAATACAACCAATCATTTACCAACATTTATTATTTCATATCCATAATTTGAACATCAATTATTACATTAAAAAAGTGTTGACCTATTTCTTTGTTGAACACAATATTGAAAAAATATTATGTTCATTAAAAATATAATCTTCAAAATAGATGTAATTAATATAACAATATTTCTGCTTGAGTTTAATTATACATTCTAATACTTTATATATATAAATATCTAAATATCTATTTATATATATAACTATCTATATATATATTATATATATTATCTCTCTATATATATATATATATATATATACTATTATATTCTCATCGACAGGTAAAGTATTAAAATTAATACAATCAAATAGAGAAAATATGGCTCCAGTTTTTCCATTATAAGTATCTGTAATAAGTTAGTTTTTTACAAATGGAGCTAGAGTGAATATTGATAGAAAATAAGAAGAGTTGGTGATTGTGATATTGTTAAGCAAATTATTACTTGGTATTATTGTTAGCATTCCCAAATTAATCATAAATTAATTTGGGAATGCTAACAAAATATACGATTTAAAAAATAAACAGAAATTTTACTAGAGAATATTTCACAAAAATTGCCAAGCATTTTTAAATATGGCGAAAGCATTCGGTTTCATCTTCTGTGAAATTCTGCCTACGTCCAAGAATTTCAGAAAATGTAAGGCTTCTTCCAGGAAGCATCGGATATATTTAAACCACTCAAAAGCAACAATATTATTTCAATTTACACTAGATTTATCCTTGTCGTACACAAAAGTTGTGCAACGTACGAGTAATGTGTGTATTGTATTTAATTTAATTTAAATAAAGATTCCCATGTTGCTTCACCTATCAATAAATAATATCAAGCGTAACATTTTATATTTATCACATTTAAAATTAACAGTGTGTAATATATTATAAATATGTTAAAAAATATATTTATACGTAGCACTTAAATAAATACAATGTAAAGAAAAATTAACAGATATTTAAATACTTTATTCAAATTAATATGATTATCTTAAAGTGACCAGAAAATAATTACTTACGTAATCTGATATAAAGATTATTTAAATTGAAATTTGATCCCATTAAAAACCTCAGGACATAATATTGGGCGGGGTCAGGTTATATTTCATTATCTGTAAAAATAATCTTGCGATGAACAACAGCCATCTTCGCAGAACACGCAATTTTTCTACTTATCATTACCAATTGTTGTTTGCTATCAGGTATTTCTGCAGAATATTAATCCTGAGGCTCCTTGATCTTTTGATTCCCTTCTAGTATCACTGGATGACTGCATTCGTGCAGCGATTATCCGTCCTCTGAGCTGTGTGCCATCTTTCCATGTCTCTTTATGTTATTCCAATTTTCTAGATTTCCACGTTCCGTAGCTGAAAGTGAACACTTTTAATCACAGTGGAAGGTTACTTACATTGAAAATCATATTCATAAATCCAGTTGTTCTACGTACAATTTTCTATATAGCTTTGCAGGATGTCAACAAACGATACAAGCGTCGTGCATACACTTTGAAATTAGCTGCAGGGAAAACCGAGGTGGGTTGAAATAAAATTGAGGTGAAAAAATGTCGATATCATAGTAACCATAAACATTGGCACATTGCAATATAAATTTCTTAGTCACACGCACCAGTCGGTACTTCCTGAAAGTGGTGGGCGGTTGCGCTGCTGCAATGTCTGTGTCGAAAATCGAACAAAAGTAAGTTTTCGTTAATTTTTCTAGATTCTTAAGTACTAAGTAATGTAAACTGATTTGTGACATAGGTATCAATAAACTGTAGTCAAATTATTTAACTTTTACAACATAACTTTATTTTGTTCTAAAATTGTTAATTTGTAGTTTCATTTCATGAGGAAGTTTACTTTTCTTTTTCTGTAGAAAAGGTCGTATTTTTCTTAACCGACATTGCAATGTGTATTTGTAAAAAGTTAATTTTTACCGTTTTTTACTTAAGATTGCCTAAGAATGCAAATCTAGCAAGAACAATAAGCTTTAATAAGGCTTATTATTTTTTGAATATTACAAGCGTCCATTAGAGATGCACAAATTTAATGGTGCTATTATTTGGAATGTTATTTGAGTGACTAATGAACAAACTCAAAGTGAGATTATTGCTTAAAATGGTAAAAAAAGATAAGAGCCATGAGATCAGCAGAAAGAGAAACCCTAGTTACCGTATCTCTCGCTAAAAACGCTACAGGAAATCACCTTCTTCCGAAGTTCAGCTTTCCTTGCAAACGCTTTCATGAAACGTTTTCATTTCATTCACGATGTCCCAATTAGCTACATCGAGGCAGGTAGGTAACATTTTAGGTTGGATTCGGGAAAGATTTCAACACATTTCTTACACTTTAACAGTCGCCTCAGACATTTATTAACTGATCATAAAGATAAATGACATTAATAATGTAATGATAAATTATAATAAGCTATTAATGTTGATTGTTGATTGCTCTCAGTCCAAGGCCTTAATTGTATGGTATTTTCATTAAATAAAACATTATTTCACTTCTAAAAAACTTTTTACATAAACAATGTAAAGAAGTCAAAAGTAATGGTATTCGAGAAGGAGGAAAGTAAGACAACGTGTGAAATACTAGTAGGCAATGAATGTTTGGAACAAGTAGATGAGTTTGTGTACTTGGGAAGTATGTTCGATAGAAGAGGGAATGTTGAGAAAGATATAGAGAGGAGAGTGACTGCCGGGAATAGAGTGAACGGTGCTTTGAATGCAATAATTTCTAATAGAAATATGTCTACCGAGGCAAAACTAGCGGTACATAATGGAGTTCTAGTACCGACACTAATGTATGGAAGTGAAGCCTGGAGCTGGCAGAAGAGGAACGAAAGTAGATTGAATGCAGTGGAGATGAGGTCCCTTAGACGTATGTGTGGTAAATCCATGTATGATAGAGTAAAGAATGAAGATATTAGGAATGAATGTAAAGCTTATCGTAGCATAATACAGAGAATAAAAATAGGGTCGCTCAGGTGGTTTGGGCATGTTGAGCGAATGAATGAGGAAAGAATGGTAAGAAAGATATATGATGCAAGTGTTGACGGCGCCAGAAAAAGAGGGCGACCACGGAAGACGTGGCATGACCAGATTAACCAGATACTGGAAGATGGTCCTGTTAGAAGTCTGAACAACCGTCGAGCTTGCATGCGAAGATGTATGAATGTAGACGAAGCGAAAGTTGTATGTCAGGACAGAAGAGTATGGCGCTCTATCCTCTCTGCCTACCCCCTCGGGGAAACGGCGTGATGGTAAGTAAGTAAGTAAGTAAAAAACTTTTTATTCTATCTAAAACATTTCTAAATATATCTTGAAACCCAACTCAGATGCCGTTTCAATTTACTTCGGTACTTAAAGGTTAGAAGAACTGGACTAGTTCAATTATTATTAATTAATATGGCAGTTACTTTGTGGCGCAAAATGATTATTTTAATTTAAACTAAATTAAACTTTGTAATGCACACACGTTGAGTTAATTTAAAACGACAGTCCCTCTAATCATCAGATGTAAGCATTTTGTGTATGCTGATGATACTGCTCTTGTTATCTCCCACAAGGATGTAAGATGGGTGGAAAATTGTATGCAAGAAGATTATAATGCTTTACTTAAATGGTCTCATGATATGGGTTTAATTATTAATGCAAAAAAAACTAAAGTCATGCATGTAAGGTCACCTCATATAACTGTGACTAATCAAATAAATATTATTTCCCATAATTTTGATTGCTTGCATTCCGGAATTAATGCATCGTGTAATTGTGAAAAAATTGAATTAGTTAATGAATACGTATATCTTGGTATTACCATAGATACATTTTTCAAATGGGATATTCAGGTAAATAAGGTATGTAAGAGGTTGAGAACTGTATTGGGATGTATGCACAAGATTAAATACTATGTTCCGATACAGACTATGAAAACTATATATCAATCTTTAGCGGAATCGGTAATAAGGTATGGAATAACTAGCTGGGGTCTAACTTGCAAAACTAATATTAGAAAAATTCAAAATATTCAAATTCGGCTATAAAATTAATAAATAAAGAAAGTGCTACTAAAGATATACAGGAACTCTTCAAGAAACAAGGCTCTATGCCAATTAATGCTATCTTGTGGTACAAACTAATTACACGATATCATGAAGATGGGACATATAAGCATAGATTGATTCATAAACATAGTACCAGATTTACGGTTAAAGAAGGACTACGAATACCGAAGGTCATAAATAAATATGGACAAAGAACATTAAAATATGTCATACCAAAAATATTTAATAAAATCCCAAGTCGTGTCAAAATGGATATTAATAAAAAAGGGCAAAATACAGAATTAATGAATATGTTATTAAATAAAAAAGACTTATTTTGATTTTGGTAATATTTGTATTTTTTCTTGTATTGTTGTATAGTATTGTAGATTTGTATTTGAGTTTATAAGATCTATTGTAATTAATTAATATGAATATATTTCTGGTAAATACAATTTATTTATATATATGTATTGATGCACCTACAGACAAATATTAATGTGATGTTTTGTGGGTCTGAGATGTAAAAAAAAAAAAAAAAAATGAATAAATAAAAAAATAAAAATAAAATAAAAATAAAATAAAATAAAAAAATTGAACCTGATGATGAGAGCGACTGTCGTTTTAAATTAACTCAACGTGGGTGCATTACAAATTTTAATTTAGTTTAAATTAAAATAATGGACTAGTTCTGTTTACGCTTTTTTATAATTAGTTTTTACTCAGGTTGAGGGCGAAGCTATGCGATTCGTTTGTACAACTTTATTAAAGAACCAATAAGAAAACAAATAATCTTTCTAAGAATGCATTACTTACAAGTGTGTTACAACTTCAACTGTAAAGCATGGTAGCCTTGAGTTAGAGTAACACGCATGTGAAGAGTATTTTGTGAAGGTGTTGGTGTGTAAATACTATTGTGGCGGTGGTATGTCGTGATGATATTTATATGCTAGTGCTGTGGTTGTCCTGACGAAGAGACGGGTTACGTTTCGAAACCGGTAGACAAAAAAGTAATTTTTAGTGGTTATATAAATAAATAAAAATTTAAATGTCTGACCACAAATTGAATGCTTTAATTAATAAAAATATTAATTGTAATAATATTTTTGATTAATCTTATAATTAACGTATTGAATATCACCAGTTAAGTAAGGAGAGGATGCAGTCGATGTAAGGAGAGATCTGGGTCTACCCGGCCTGGTCCTCACCCCTCACCCCCGCCGCCTCCACAGCGCGGCCCTTCCGGTTCAAGAGGTCCGTGTATAAAAGAGTTATTACAAGGATATATCAGGCCGCCCGGCAGCCCGAACGTTATGTGATAACGGGCGAACAAGCCGGGAGATCAACTGTGTTATTGCCCGCCAAGTGGCAGCCGTTCGGAGGAGAAAATTCCTATTACGTATCAGTAGTACGTCCACGTATAGCCACCGCTCCCAATTAATAGAAACACGCAACGGAAGAAATAAAACGCGTTACGTTTTCGATTTCGTACTGTGTTACGGTGTTTCGTAAATTAGGCAATCATTCAACTACTAACATTCGACAACAACAACGTTAAAAATGACGGTAATTTTACATGTCGGTTCCTAAAAAATAAGTGTTCATTTATTTATATTAAGTTACGGACGTTACACGAAGTTACAACGGATGGACAGGAGGACAGACAACGAAGTTATTATAATTGGGGTAAGGTAGTTTTACTATTTTTTTAGTTCACTTTTATCTGGTTACTTCTATGTCGCGCTGTCAAACAGCAACAACAACAACAACGCTCGCCTTTTATACAAAACGTTGATTTCGCGATGCCTCGAGAACGTTTTACTAAGTTTCTCCATATTTCTAGTGATTATGAAAATAGTCCAATTAATTCTAGATTCATGTGGAACTTATTGGGAGATTTTTAGATAGATTTTCATGACAATATCGCTAACTTAATCTTTACATACATAAATATTACACAACATATACATTGACATAGGAATTCACATTTATCTCATCTCCTAGAAGTTCCAAGGAGAACTAGATTTAACATAAATAAACACATAATATTTTCTTTAATAACTGCAAATTGATTTTGTGTTAACGTTCTTTATATTATGACAAGAAAAAACTTTGAAAAAAGAAAAAAAAAACACTATTTATTAAATTATTAACATGTTTTGAGATAAATGGCCTCTTCATCATTAGTTGTATCTAGATGGGAAGACCTTTGGCCCCGCAACCTGTTGATTATTCAATAAATAGTGGTTTATATAAAGTTTTTTCTTCCTATTAATAGAAGATATTTGATTATAAATATCCCTTAAAAATCTCATTTTTAAGGATTTGAAGGTTCATTAGTACCGAGTACTGAGTAATGTTAAATATTTTGCAGTTCTATTAATGTACCTGATAATTATCAATTTGTATTTAATTTAATTAAAATTTGAAATCAGAATCTTAATTCTATTTTCCGCATAGTTTCTTATTTCTCAACCTCAAAGTTGTTTCTCCACAGTCTTTTATTTCCCATCCTGTAACCAATCTACTCTGTAACATATTATTATACTCATTATCATTAAATGTTGTTACTTTGTACTTATCATACAAGAACTATCTATAAAGGTTACTAACGACCTATTTAAAAATAAAGAAAAAAATAAATAAACATACTGTATGTCTGTCATTATAAAATCATACATACATTCTATCGAGCATAACCAAATTTTGCAAACTCAGCATTCTTCCTACCGATATAAATGTATATTTTATGAAAGGCATACGTTACATACTATGCAAATACATTACTTAGGATCCTGCGCAAAACATACATAGCTATTCTTCCATATGCATAGTGTTCATTATTTTGATTTCTTAAAGCTATCATCTTATGCAACAATGCAATAATGCTTTATATGAAAATTTTCTTACAGAACATATCAATGTTTTTCATATTTGTAGGAAAAAGAAAGAAATTAATAATATTTTAGAGTATTATCAGTCTGGATCGACAATACGTGCTCTTCGCAGTGAACTGCGCTCAACACTTAATCCGGTCTAAAGAACCATTTTACTTCCTTGCGCTTCGGTCCGCGATGGGGGGTAGCCTGAAGAATGATGTAGTTCTGTGTCATCAGACCCGGCATTGGGATTTTTATTGCCATCTAACCATACTGCTATACTACCATGTCTATTTACTACCCTTATAATATAAAATTGATATTTCCGCAAAATTTATTTATTCTACAACCCATTCTGAATATTTTTGGAAGGAATCATTTTAAATTTATTCTTTGTCCGGAGTTTCCGGCCTTTTTTGCTGCGATGAGTGAGATTTTTTCTTATTGACCAAATAAAGCTTACAAACTTTATTTACGTGTATGAATGAAAAGAAAACACTGTGTTTAAGGCTGGACATTCACTGCAAATGCATATTTCGGCGTTTTTTTTACGAAAATGTCGGTTTTTATTATTCATTTATATCAAAATGTATATTCTAGGCTGCAATTTTTTTAGGACAATAACTAGAAGAACTTTTGTTAAAACATTTATTTATTGAATCATCAACATGTTTTGAGGCAAAAGCTTCCTTCGCCAGGATTCAACGTATAGACTAATTCCTATTTCGTCTGTATCGTATTTATGGTTTACAAGCCACGACATCCCAAAACTGACTGAGGGTGCTAAATCGTGTGGCTCGCGGACCTTGTCACGCAAGCGGTGGCGGGACGCGGCGGCAACTTATGCAATCAAAAGATATCTAGCATCAGTTCTCAAGCCAGTTACATATTTATGTACGTACGAGTACATTTTTAGAGTCTGCATTCTCATGACGGTCAGATTTTTGAACACGCACTACACAATTCGAACCGATTTTATTATGTATGACGGCTCTCGTGGTCCGGTGGACATGACACTGGTTTCTCACACCGGGGGTTATGTGCCTGGAGTTTTTTTTTGGTGTTTTGATGTTGTAGCTTAATAAAAAAAAGTGCTTGTCACTATAACATTAGGTGGATTTATTAAACTTTGTACCATGACGGCAAAAAGCCTATGAGTCTATACTTAGCATCTCTACTATCACCATTGAAATAATGCATTGTTTAAAAAAATGTATGTATATTAAAAAAAATAGTTACTTGTTGAATTTCTTCAGAAGCAAGTATAAAGTACTTCTAAATCGCTATTTTCAGATTTTATTGATTCTCAGCATCGTAATGGTTAGTACTAAATATTTTTTGATATACAAATTTTGATATTTTAACTAAAGAAAGTAAAAAAATAAAAACGTATTCTTGCCTGTTATGGGAAAAAAATAGTTGATATTTATGTATGTTTTATTTATTAAAAATATTTATGCATAGGTACCTAATTAATCAATATTTTTTACGTACCAGAAAAACACAATATGAATAAATATTATATAGGAATGTAAAAGCAACTAAGACATGTGACACTTTTTTAGACACTTTTAGATAGCTCTAAGAAGACTTTTAGAGATCATTAAACCAAAAAATATTCAAACCAAAATCGTAATATTATAAATCTAGATATTAATATTTTTCCGATTATTACCATCGAATTATATCTATCTGCGTATAAATAGAACATTCACCGTGCAAGTCTATTGTTTTACAGTGTTACTAAGTTTCAATTAGTTCACTGCCAAACATTCTTAATATATTATACATATATAACATAATATGAAAATTTAAGGTAATAAACATATAAATAAACTATGGCTTCGACATAATAACAATAGCTTCGAGTAAGTCATTTATTTGTACAATAGAAAAAGATTAGTGGAAATGTTGTCACTTTGCTTGAGGCATACTTAGCGCGGTATCTTTTTTTGACCACAAACGAATTCATAGATACTCATGGGACAGAATGAATGAATGGTAGATGTTTATATTTGTGGTGGTGGATTCTAGACTGGGTTATTTTGAGTCGTCAAGATAGAAACTGATCATTTCCATGTATATTGTATCAAGAAAAATTTGTTTCAAAGATAGCGATTCAAGGTAATATAGCTGAGAGGCGTCTAGATTCAAAATCAAGAATCTGCAAACGAACTTTTAGAGATACATTTGGCAGAAAATCTTTTAACTTGAAAGGGGTCAGTTATCTTGGTACGTACATATTTATGATGCATGGGAACATAATAAAGCTACCTTCTGCAAATCAACGAAGCAATTCTGCGGGGTGGCTACCCAGGGAAAGGAGAAAAGCGGCGCATGGAGAGATGATGCTATAAAAAATATGAAGGATAAGTACAACGATAATAAGAAATAAGGTAAATGGTATTAAAACTGGTATTAAAGAAAAAAGTGGAAAACTTGAAAATTATTATGAATTAACGGAATAAAGATGTGGTCAAAAGTAAGTAAAGTAGGACAAGAAATATGAATTAGAAAATAAAGTAAATGGAACTTGAATGCACTCATGTTTAATGAAAACTTGTCAGCCAAGACTAGACTAAACAATGAAGTTCTCACTGGTAATACTCATTTATGGAAATGAAGCCTGGAGCTGGCAAAAAATGAACAAAAATACACTGAGTGCTGTGGAAATGAGATCATTTAGTGTACATATGTCAAATTTATTTATGAAAGGGAATGAACAAATGAGTAACGAATTTAAAACTGATCTTAACATAGCAAATAGAATAAAAAAATGGTCGTGCTGGTAGTTTCGTATGTATAACGAATGAACGAGGAGAGAAAGATAAGAATGATACATGTATAAAATAAATAGAGCTTGTCTATGGAAGACTGTATGTACCGTAATATATTTATTCTTTCAGAGGTAAGTTAGTAGAACTCTTAATCACACATATGGAAATAAAAACAATTGTTTTTTAAGTTCTACCTTTTTAATTTTCTGAAAAGCGTTTCGCCTTATGAGGGCATTATCAATCTAAATTGATAAAATTAAAGACAGTTTGAATACATTGATAATGCCCTCACAAGGCGAAACGCGTCTCAGAAAATTAAAAAGGTAGAACTTAAAAAACAATCGTTTTTATTTCCATAATGTAATATAGTTCTGTTTGAAGCCTTGTTTCCATAATTGAAGTTTTATTTCCATAATTGACGAGCTCGCATGAGAAGATATGTGAATGAGAATGAGACGAGAGTAGGGAATATAATCCCGGAACATTTTTTTAATTCCGGGATTGCAGAATTAAGGAAGGCTAATCACGGGATCCAAATCTCAATTATATATTATTATTATTATCTTAATTGTATATAAAGCCGCCCGCATGACCTAGCAGTAAGCACTTGGTGAGAGCCGATTACGGACGTCAATATACGCCACTATCAGCCGCGAAGCAGCCACCCACGGGGCATAGCAGCAGGAAATGCGCAAGAGTCAATTCCAGACACTCATTTTTACCCAGCGACCAGTACAGCCGAATATCGATGCAGACAGCAATGGCCGCGAAGCCTATCGTAGCAAGGCCTAGTAGCAAGCAATCAGCGATAGGCGATCGCTAGTACGTACAATATAAGTTATATTTTTAAATTTTGACACTTATTAAACTGGATAGCTTAATTTTTATTAAGGCAGTACTCTTTTGTCAGTCTAAAATTTATCGTAAAGGGCATATTATAATATGGCACATACTGGTAAGTTTATACCTCATATTATTATTTAACATTTTTTCTGTAAATTACCCATTTATTCTCTGTTTGAATTGAATTATATTATTTAGTTAAAAATAATGGTAGAACCTTCCTATTTATAGTGTCGATTCTATACTGTATTGTTAAATTTAATTTTTATGCTATTTTGTTGTTTATATGTATCCTTGTTTATATATATATATATATATATATAAAGATAATTATTATATATATTATTTATATATATAGATATTATTGTAAATCAACATATAACTAGTAAATAATAGCTTAAGGCATGTCCCGCACAATCACTGAGGGAGAATACCTTAAGCTATTATGTAAAGTATATAGGACGGCGTTAAAAAGAGTCAGTTTGGTCTTGACACTTAACTCGGATTTCTTTATCACCGCACTAAAAAGGGGACATAAAACGCTACTAACAGCCCTTAGGCCCTTTTGTCTATTTCACATTCCGTCCCCTACTGCTAGACATTTCTGTTTTTACTGTTGGCTGTTTTACTGTGTGGAATAGAGGGAGTCACATCATTGGACCGAGTGAGAAGTAGCAAGGCAAACAAGTACTTCTACAAGAGTACACAATTACAAGGAACAGAAAAACTAAAACGGTAAGCAAATATTAAACGGCACAAATCTTCTGACCCTTCTAGGATAAGGAAATGAAAATGCTATGTTAAGATACCATAGTTCTGCTGTAATATTATGGAAATATTTGTGATGTGGCTATATCGACATGTGCTAAAATTTTGCTCCTGAGTTGATGACATCACTAATGAACAGGTACTAAGACGTACGAATAAGTTAAGAGAACTAATAAAAAAGATTATAAAAGATTTTTTAATAAAATTATTATTATAAAGGGGAAAAGGCTCCAAAACGACATACTTCTTTTAAAATCAGCATACTGAAACTTGACCGCCAATCTTCGATGGAAAAGGGCATATGAAGAAGACAAATTGGTGAGTTTTTAAGATATTATTTCATATTTGGCAATTCGTTCACCGTAGTGTGGTGCAGTAAATAGACGCCCCTGTCCGGCCCTGCTGGAACAGAATTGGAGTAGAGTCTTGTATGCGCGCCCTCTGGCTGCATTAATGCTGTGTAAATTAAACTGAATTTGTTCAAGTGGCCATTTCCGACATTGCTGAAAATTAAATACTCTCCAAGTCACCGAAGCGACTCCTTTCCCGATTTCTCGGAAAAGTTTGTGAAGCGGTATGGTGTATTAGGTTAGGTTGTGTTTAAAAGCGTTAAACGAGAAGTATCCGAAAGCGTAAAGGTGCGTGCACGCTGGTGAGAGTACTGGTGAGTAATTAGGATTGGTATTGGTCAATTTTAATATACCATGAATGTGTTCGTTCCACGCTCATTTTTATTCAGTTCTCTACGTGAGTTTGTTTGTGAAAAGTCTCATCCATCCCTAATGACTGCGTCCATGGATGAGTTTTTTGAGAGAACGATTCTTCTCCAGTCGGTTTCCTTATTACTGATAGGCGCAAACCTCGGGTTTTGGCCTTCTGATGTCTTGGTCAAATTTTCTTCACCTTTTTCTGCAGCCATCAAATCGGGTATATATCTCTATCTGTCCCTTCTAATATTATGTTTCCAAATCACTACTAAAAGCAGTGATAGCATTATCTACTTCGAGCAATCGAAACCCAAGGATGTGTTACATGGCAAAATGGCTACCTTATACCAAAGTGAGAGTTGATGTAAATTTTAAACTGAATAATCATACCAAAGACAGCAATATCCAATAATGTAAATAGCAAAATCAGAAATGTCCACTATTTTATGGCAAAGCAATATCCATACATATTTAAAAGTTAAATATTAATTTATACATGCATATAAAAGAAAAGAAAAATGAGGTGGCAGTTGTTTTTAAAAACTTATTTCCAATAAGACTTAGGTTTCATGGATTCTAAAGAAATTTCTTTGAGTGGTGACAGGATTTTGTGTTTGTCACAGAAACTCCTCAGTGGGATATTGCCGCCTTTGCTTTTATGCCCCTCATATGCAGTGTTAATTTTTCATTCATATCTGGATAATCACATTTCTTTTGTGTGTTTTTCATTATAATATATCACAATGAAAATATTACATCCCCACAATAATAAAATGAAATTGCAATACCAGTATTGAATCAGAACAGTTGCTATAAATCAATATATATATATATAAAAACGTGTTTCCCTATCCGCCAAGTTTTCTCCACAACCAGATACTACCACCCCCTGGTGGTCATGGTGGTGGATAACCCTTGGTGTCCCATTGAGAATGTGCGAGTTTGGTGGGGATGGCTGAGCGTGGGTGGGAGTGGGTGACGAAAATGTGCATTCTAGCACATTGTTTTGTTATGGGAAGGCCGCAAATGCTTCAGATTGTTTTAAAATAGGCGCGCTGACTGTGTCGGTGAGTCAAGAAGGTTCCGGAAAAACCTGCTCTAGAAAGTTCTGGAAGGAGAAGGTTCTATAAAATTCCCGAAAGTTCTATAAGGTTCTAAACTGAGTGGCAGAATGTGTCTAGAAGGTTCCTGTACATTCGAATTTCTTGGAAGTTCTGGAAGGAGAATGTTCTAAAAGGTTCGCGAAAGTTCTATGACGATCCAAACAGTGTACTAAAAATCTACGCGTGCGAAGCCGTACTGGCACAGCTAGTATATTTATAAAACTTGATTAAATCATTATAATTACTTTATGTAAGTAAAACAAATAGGAAAATCTATAATCTTATCAAGCATGATAGCTTGATAAGATTAAAGATTTTAAAGTTAGAGATTGGCCTCTTCCCAATAAGCTCCTTCAGGTCTTCTCTCTAGCAATGTGTGCAAAAAATTGGTGGATACTCTCACACATAAGAAAAACACGATACTGAAAATTATTTCAATCAAATCACTGAGATTTTTCTCAGTGTGTATTATACTGCGAACACGGGCCACAAAAGTGTGAAAAGGAGATTGCAATAAAATATTTCAAATATTATCATTTTTAAGTTATATTTTTCCAATTTTTCCATCGTATTACGCCTCAATGACAGGAAAATTTGAAAAGGAGATTATTCTTTGCCGCTTTGGGCCGAAGAAGACCTGGAACAGTGTTACAGTGGTGGATAAATGATGGAGTCTGCTGTGAGAACGACTTTTAACCTTGTGGAAGCATTTTGAGAGCCACTATCTATAATAATATCATCATCATCATCACTCATAGCACTACAACCCTCGATGGGTCTTGGCCTCCTCAATAATCTTCCTCCACTCATCTCAGACTAGTGCCAGCTCTCTCCAGTTTCGAAGCTCTAAGGCAGAGATGTCTTTGAGGACGTTGTCACTCCATTTTAATTTTGGCCTTCCTAAGCTCCTTATATAATTATATATATATAGGAGTGATAAATGATAAGGTATGTTTAGTATAAAGCATTTATCAAGCAGCGGAATTTTCGTAAAGCACATTTAAGTACCAAAAAACAATGTAAATAAGAACTTAAAGTTTTGTTTGGAGCAAATTATACGAATCAATTAGAAAAATTAATGTATTGAAATCTTTCTATTTAAATAATATTTGATTACCACCGGGGTACAAATAATAAACTTTTTCTTATCGAATTGCGATATCATTTCGCCCCAGTAAACATTTACGATTACGAAAAAATTGAGACTTATTTTTCCTGTGTAAATGATCCTTTCATTTTCATTTAGCTATCAACTTTGTATTATGTAAACAATCTCTGAAACCTTCGATTAAACATGCAGGTTAAGCCAGGATAAATCAATTGATTTGTTAAATCAATACATATTTTTATTTGAAATGGAAACGAATAGGTGAAATTACTGTGAATTTTGCAATTTTTAATAATTTGTTTTAAATATCATAAATAACAACCTTCTGAAATTAGAACATAATTCCCATTAAAAAAAAAATTTCAAAATAAAACACTGTTTATTTGTTTTTTTAATTATTGAGAAGTAGGTTTACTTAATTTAAAAACCAGCATTTATTTAAAACAGAGCTTAAGTGCCACCAACCAGCCTTCCCGGCTAATCCTTGTCCGTAAAAAAGAGGAATTATTTTATTTTTAATCGCGGATTCGTCACATCGCAGCGCACCCAGCCGTCGTTTTCGGTCCAGAATTTAATCTTGCGAAACGATTAACTGCCACCGAATACTCTCCTCCCGGGATGGAGTCGCTCGTCCTCTCCTTCCTCGGCAAATATATTTACTGGCAGCAAACCGTAAACCTATTTACAATACACTTCAGCGGGAGATCATGTTCGATTAGAGTCGGCAGCTATCAGGAGGCAAGCGGCATACAAAATATGTAGATACACATTTTGTTGAACGGATCTTCAACACACCACGTCCTAATTTGAGTACCCGTCCCTATTCAAATATTCCACCGATTCTAATGGCACGAATTTATTTATCCAAACACATTTTCTCCAATCACAAATATACATTTTGAATAAAATTACTCCTAGATCCATTTTAACAAGCAATGGATTTTGGGTCAAATCATTATTTTAACTAACTTACCACCACGTCGTTTTTTCGCAGGGGCACGATCGCCGTATCTTCTGTCCTGACACACAACTCTCACCCCATCAACAATCATACATCTTCTCATACAAGCTCGATGGTTAAGGTTCCTAAGAAGACCATCTTGTTTACTTGATCAAGTCTTCCGCGGCCATCCCGTATTTTTGGTATCATCACAACTCGAATCATATGTCATTCTTATATTCTCTTCTCATTCGTTCAACATGACCAAACCACATAAGCGACCGTTTTTTTCTTCTTATTCACTCTACTAAGAAGCTTTATATAGATTTAATAACTTATACAATATTTAATATATCATATATCTGAACTAGATGTGCATCTAAGTGATGCTATCAGTGTTGGTAATGTTGCTTCGATTGATTATAGTCAAATTATTAAAAAATGATTACTAGAATGGATGGAAAACAATGGTATACCTACTTGAGTTTAATTATATTTTATATTTTACTACTCGGCTTTCGAGAATATCAGAATCTCTTACGTAAAATTTTAAATTTCATAAGCGGGAGTCAAAATATGATATTTGTATGTTCACATAAATATCATTTAAAAGTTTTATAATAGCATTGTGGATTCGCCTGTAGTAATCTAACGTTGATTAATATCAACGTTCATTTTCAAACACGGTCGACTCTCAAACAACATAATCCTCAAGGATCTCAATTCCCTTAAACCGTGGGTCTAATACTGGTGTTTGGCAGACATGAAAGGTTATTTTACCTTTTGATGTGAAGAAAAATAGGAAATATTTAACGATTTTTTCCGTTTATGGCTTAGATGAAGAGTTTATTATAAATTAAACTGAAAGAAAGTATTTGGTGCGTTAAAAATATTGACTTTGATACTCATGATGTTTTATTTAATAGGAAATTCAATTTAAATGGTAAAGCAGTCGCGCGTAACAAACTTTTTATTTTAATAATTTTATTGTACTTAATTAAATAACATACAAACAAATGTAAGCGCGTGAAACAGCACAGTAAGTCCCGTGTAGTAATACTGTTATTTTATGTATTACGCATTCTTATATGTATTTGATTCGTCATTTTATTTTGCATCGTAGACATACATATACATAATAGTTTATTATTTTGTTTACCTTTAACAGGCCACGAGGTCCAATTACCGAAGCGTAGCACATCGCAAAATACCCAGGATTAAGTAAATCACATGGATTAATTATGACCTAACCAGGATCGAATCCGAAACCCTCGAAGTGTGTAGCCATTGTCATACCCACTGGACTACGAGGGCCGCTGTACTAAATTAATAACATTATAATTTACTAAATTACTAAAAAAATGATAATAAAATAAGTGTCTAAATTATTTTTTAGTAATTTTTTTTTTGGTTACGGCGGGTTGTCAAATTGTCTATAGAAGCTTTTTTATTTTTCTTCTTCTTCAGCCTTCATCTCTCCCCTGCTGGATATAGGCCTCTTCCGTACCCTTCCATCTTTCCTTGTTATTTGCTGGTTGTAGCCATTTCTTCCACCCATAGCGGCTTTGAGGTCTTTCAACGCCTCTTTTATTCTCCCAAGGTCTCCGTAGAACTTTGGGAGTCCATTTTGTAGCATCCTGCCTAGCGACATGCTCTGCCCATTGCCATTTTAGCTTCGCTACACGAGTCTGCCCCTAATTTCATCATTTTTATTTCTATGTCTTACGCTTAGCATGGATCACTCCATGGATCGTAGCGTGCATTTCAGCTCTTCTACACTTTTTTTTGTAAGATCATCGTCTCCGCTCCATACGTCATCATTGACAGTATGCATGATTCAAAGGCTTTTTTTAAGCCAATTGGGATACCTTTGTTATTGTTTTTTTATGCTAGTGGAAAGCAAAGTCAGAATATATAAAACATGCATAAGTCCCATCATGACGCGGTATCGAAGCAACAGCAGGCACGGTGATAACAGTCAGAACTACGGAGATGAAGACTCTAATACTAATTGTAGGCAAGACCCTCAGAGACAGAGTGCCCAAAGCGGAAATCTGAAGAATCTGCAATATACAAGACATTGTACATTGAGTAGGCAAAGAAGGCGTTTCTGGAGGGATCATGTGGAAAGACCAGATAAGACAAGACAAGACTGAGCCGTGATGCGTGGGATTCTAGAGGGGCGCCGACCGCCAGGGAGACCACCAAAGAGGTTGAGAGAGAGCTGGTCATTCTCGTCACAAGACCAGGACTGTCAACACAGAGCAAGCATCTAATAAAAGAAAAAGAAGAAGTAAAGGAAACTTTACAAATGAGCTTTTCTTGTGGCCCGTGTTTACGGATGAGATTTTCGACTCAAAACAATCTCTGAGATCTCGAATTTTACTCACATAAGCGAAAGCGGAGAGCTATCGCGATCCATGTGTACACCTGTCTTAAGAATTGTTACTTATTGTGTACAAAAGTCAAATGTTAGCTTATTGACCATTAATGTTCGGTTTATAAATTTGGTGAAAGGCTGGATATTTTAACTTCATTTTGTGATGCCTTAAGAAGCATAAATAAATGTTAACTTTGCAAAGTTTATACACTAGCTTTAACACTTCGATCTGGATGGTAAGCTTATCCGTCAAAGATTTTACGCGCCTCACCCCGCTGCAGAGCAAGTTTATACTCATGACAACGTAAATGCGTGTTAAATTATTAAAGACCTGGCAATGTGCTTAGGCACCTTATTAAGCATTTACAAACTTGTGCTCAACACATTATTACAACAACATTGCCATATCGGCTGAAGGTATACAACACACAAATAATAATAAATAAAGTTGTGGTGCAATTCTCAACTCTTCATAATTTCAAAAAAATACAAACTATGTATATATACATATATTGTGTGCCGTTGACTTTTAAATAACTGTACTATATTAGTCTCATAACCCAATTGAGAGAAGAAATAGAGAGGAGAATATGTACATTCATCGGCACAATACAATGTTTGCAAAGGTCGCTTCTATTTTTTTTTAATTTCATTTTATTCTTTCCTCCTTTATTCATATATTCCTGATCCAATAGGTAACGTCAAATTAAAATTTACTCAAACGACGCTATCGTAGTTGTGGTTTAGCAGTATTTAAAATATGTAATTTAAGTAAAACTTGAATATTCACATGGATATGATAATAGGATGGATAGAATAATAGGGAATATGTATGCAAAATTTGGGTCCAATCGGGCAAGCGGTGTAGATTTGTACAAAAAATATATCTCGGAGACAGGATAGATTAGTGGAGGCAGGGGAATCAAATCGGTCAAACGGTGTATATTTGTACTGAAAATATATCGTGGGAGGGGATAGGGAAGAGAGGGAAGGGGAAATTTCACCTATTACCAACTATTACCTAACTAGTCCTAAAGAATAATTTTGCAAGTTTTGAATTAGAACGGTCGAACGGTACAGATTTGCATTGAAAATATATCAGGGGAAGAGGAAGGGGTAAAAGAGAAGGGGGGAAATGTCACCTATGTTACATGCCGAGTCTTAAAGATATGTTTCAAAATTTTGAGTCCGATCGGTTGAACGACAGACATACAGACAGACATTGAGTTTTACAATCGGACCGATCAATGAGGTCTCCCAGCCTTTTACACAATAAATTCTACAACACCAATCTAGGTTATTTCTCTCCTCTACCTAGAATGATTAACCAGTTTAACGAGATATCGTCCAGAGACGGCGAACTTGATATATTCTTCATGACACTGGCTCGGTTCAAAAGCAAAATATTGATAAATTTGGTTGACGGTCCCTCAAGCGTGTGATACATGCTCATCATAGACACACGATGTTGACCTTGGAACTCGTGCACTCGCCGTAAACGTGTTTAACGAGTCTTTATATTATACTCAATACGGTTTACAATTTATTTATCTTTAACACACTTTTTATTATTTTATTTAAAAAAAAAATTATTGAACTAATTGATCCACGATATTTTTATATTTATATATTTTATGTTTTTTTATTTTACATTATTTATTATTAACTAACCTTAAAAAGTGTATTATATATTATCATATTCAAATGTTCACAAAATACTCAAACTCTAATGTCACTAAAGGACCGTCTATTAGGGTCATCAATGATCTGTTGACGGTCTGTATGTTAAAAAATAAATAAAAAATAGGTGTAGATATAAATATTTAGAATATTATGCATGCAATTTTTTTTTAGAATATCATTTTGATAAATATTTTGTTGGCTAGCTTTGTAAAGGATTGATCAGTATTATTATTATTTTTGACTAGATCATTTACAAGTCAAAAAAATACGTCTTTAAAATTTTCGACAAATGCATAAGATTCATTAATCTTAATATAGTTTATAAAAAGTATGTAAGTAGGTGTAAGAAAAATACGAAAAACGTATGGAAGGTTTGCTGTTTATTGACATTGTTTTTTTAAATCAATACTTGGGCAGTTTCAAAATAGAGTCTATTTTCCTATTGATCACCTACTTCTCCAGAAACAGGAAGCATCTATTCTCCCCTATTTTTCAGTGGAACATCTACAAATAAATCAAACAGTAACATTCCAGGAAGGGTCAGCCTTGCTTGATGAGATCTTGAGTATTTTTTTAATATCACAATTTGAAATGTTGAGAAATCTATGAAAAAACATACATGTTTAATTTTTTTTTAATTATTCGGCAGGGGAGTACCATTTACAAACTTGTGTAATATTTTTATATGAGCAACTGGTAGGATCTGGTGATAAAGATGTAAAAAATATATAGGTTTTTTACATTTCGTCAACATTATGTTCCGTATATCGTCGGCTCATCAGAACGATAACTTATTGGCCAAGACTTCCCTTCGTTTAATGGAATTAAAATGAGCCACCGTCCCAGTATTCTTACAACAACAAGTTAAGTTTCTAGTATACCTGGATGATCCATGTAAGTTGAGTTTTTTTAAATATATTACATAATACTATAATATATTTTACAATGATTGATTATTTATACGGGGTAACAAATGATTTTTTCATGTTCCTTGAGACAATCCAGTTTGAAACTAAATTATCGAAATTTCAATGAAAAATTCAAAGACATAAATTAACGAATCTTCCTTACGTCCTCCGGACATGATGGAACGAATACAAATGTTAGGTTAATAATATGCACACCCTCAACAGTTTTTCTGTGTTCAGCAGCGGCGTGCGGTCAGTACTTTGAAATAAACTGTACCTAACTACATTTTCTGCGAGATAAATTTAAGAAAAATATGTACCTTGTAATATTCCTTGTATATTATAAAACAGGTACTCGAAATATTATCACATTATTTATTTGTAATTGTCATATAACTATTCAATTTCTTTCTTTTCAAATATATATTTACGTTTATATCACATAGGGTTATATACGTAATACTTAAGATAAATGAAAAATTCAGTATTCAAATTATACACGCATATGCCCCAACAAGTGCCTCTGATGACGACGAAAATGAACAATTATACGAGGACATTACCAAGGCCAGGAAAAGTGAGAAAGTCAGACTGACGATAGTGACAGAAGACTTCAACGCGAAAATCGGTAATAGAAAACCTGGAGACCCACAAAACATCGGACCTTTCGGACTAGGAAATAGAAACGAAAGAGGAGAAATGCTACTGGACTACTTGCAAAAAGAAAAACTGTTCTGTCTATATACCTTCTTTAAAAAACAAAAACAGAAAAAATGGACATGGAGAAGCCCAGACGGAATTACTAAAAATGAAATTGATTTTATCATATCAGACGATAGAAAATATTGCAAAGATGTATCAGTATTAAACAAAATTGACACTGGTAGTGACCATCGATTAGTGAGAGCCAAATTCCAAATAAACACTGAAATGGAAAGAAGAAAAATGGTAAAGATAAAAAAGTTGAATCACCTCAACATGGAAACACTATCGCAAAACAAGAACATTATACAGAACACATTACAGAATAAACTTGAAGACAAAAATGCCCTCAAACAAATGGATATAAACAAATTAAATAACAAAATAGTAGCAGACATACACACCACCCTGAAAAAAGTCTCTTTCAGACACGATAGAACACAAAAGATATCCGTAGAAACAACCAAATTGATCGAAGAAAGGAAAACTTTAGATAGAAACACAGACAGATATAAAATGTTGAATAAAACGATAAAAAGAAATATAAGAAGATACATAAGAAAATTTAATACCAATTCGATAATACAGACCATAGAAACAAATAAAAATATGAAAATTCTTAAACGAATAAACTCAAAGGGAAATTCTGCTATAACAAAAATTAAGAACGAAAACAATGAAATTGTAAGAGATAAACTAGAGATCAATAATACAGTTAAAACATTCTACGAGGATCTCTACACATCAAACATCAACGAGGGACAGCACAGTAAAATTCGAGTGTTAAATGTAGGATCAGAAGAACTCGCCGAAATAGATAACGATGAAATAGATAAAGCATTAAAACAAATGAAAAATAACAAAGCTCCGGGAGAAGACAACATAACATCTGATATTCTGAGGTTAGGTGGAGAAAACCTTAAAGAAGCCTTAATACTATTGTACAATAAATGTATAGAAAATGGAAAAATTCCCGACGCTTGGCACAACGCGGAAGTTAAACTGTTATTTAAAAAAAGAGATAGTGACAATTTAGAAAACTACCGCCCAATTAGTCTACTCTCACACCTATACAAACTATTCACAAAAATTATTACAAACAGATTAACCAATAAATTTGACCAGTACCAACCAATAGAACAAGCTGGGTTTCGAAGAGGCTTTGGAACAAGGGATCACATACAAACAATTCGGCTACTTATTGAAAAGGCAACAGAATATAATAGCACTCTCCATATGGCCTTTATTGATTATAAGAAGGCATTCGATTCAATTGAGACGTGGGCGATCATAAAAGCGCTCGAAAATGCACGAATTGACTCAAGATATACGAGACTGATAAAATACATATATGAAAATGCAACCATGAGCGTGACAATAGATGAAGACACGAAGACAGAAAGCTTCAAAATCGGAAAAGGTGTGCGACAAGGTGACACTATCTCACCAAAACTCTTTACACTCGCCTTGGAAAACATTTTCAAAAAGATAAATTGGGAAAATAAAGGAGTAAAGATAAACGGCACCTATCTGAGCCACCTCAGGTTTGCAGACGATATAGTGATTGTTAGCAATAATGTAAGAGAATTGGAATCTATGACCAGAGAATTGCAAGAAGCATCGAAAGAAACAGGTTTGGAAATGAACACACAAAAAACAAAAATTTTAACCACATCCAAACATAAATTCAAAATAAACAATTGGGAAATAGAAACAGTTGATGAATATGTGTACCTTGGTCATAAGATAAAGCTGGGAAAAGAAAACCAAACAGCAGAACTACCAAGAAGAATAGGTCTGGCCTAGGCAGCATTTGGTAAATTGAAACACTTGTTTGAAAATAAAGAAATCCCAATTTGCCTGAAAAGAAAAATGTTCGATACATGTATCCTACCGATGCTGACATATGGACTAGAAACAGTAACACTGACAGAAAAAAGCATACTAAAATTAAAATGTACACAGCGGGCCATGGAAAGGCAGATGCTCAGCGTAAGCCTTCGGGATAAAATCAGAAATGAAGAAATAAGACGCCGAACAAAAGTTGCTGATATTATGGACCATATTGCAAAACTAAAATGGCAGTGGGCTGGACATATGGCTCGACAGGAGGATACTAGATGGGCACCCAGAATCCTACAGTGGAGGCCCTGGACAAAAAATAGAAGCGTCGGAAGACCTCCCAAAAGGTGGTCCGATGACATAGTTCAGCAAGCAGGAAGAACCTGGATGCAAATGGGGAGAAACAGAGACGAGTGGAAAAAAAATGGAAGAGGCCTACATCCAGCAGTGGAGGGAAAAAGGCTAAGGAAGAAGAAGAAGAAGATTTACGTTTAAATCATGCATTAACGAATTGACTGCATGCGTATGGTGATCAGTGAGTTTTTGCTTACATTTTATGCTGCAAAGCGAATGCATTAATAAAAATTTATGATAAAATTATTTTTCTAGACTTTTTGTAATATTGCTTTTTCCATTTTTATTTATATTTATAAAGGTTTTATATCAATAAATTTTAAATATTATATTATAATTTTTTTTATTATTTCTGTCCTATCAAAGTTAAGTCTATCGTCATATTATTAAATAATTTTCAGAAAAAATAATTATTTTTTATATCCTTAAAATAGAGAAAAACTTTATCATAGTTCAATAGTCGAGTTGCTCTAGTATCATAACACACATGCGATATTTTTTAACTAAAAAAAGGCACCTTTGAGAAAATAACCTCATAAAAATAATACAAAACCTTTATTCTTAATAAACTTAAGAAGAAAGGCTGTGTATTATTATTTATAAATTATATAAATCAATGAAATAGTATTTTATGCAAAGGCATGGTAAGCCAATTATTTGTTAAGGCATAAGTTAAAAATTCTGGTAAGTTAGTACTGGTGTCAAAATGAATGTATAAAATAATAAATTACACATCAAATATTGGACGCAAAATTGATTACTCAATACATTTTTCCTACATATAATTATCAAAGAACACATTTAATAAAAAGTGAAATGTATATAAATAATTCATAGAAAAATTACCTGAAACTTATTCATTTCATTTTAACTCCGCAGTCGAGACTCTTTTCCCGAGTAAAAAAATTCTATATTTTCTCCGGCAACAAAACTAAATTGCTTGATCAGGGAAATCGGAAGATATTTGAACGGAAGGAAATAAAATTCGATATCCAATCGGCTTACAGGAAAAATCTCTACGTAAATTGTACCAAAATGTCATCGGTACTCTCAGGGGGCGGCAATATAACGTATACATCAGAGATAAAATTATATGAAGCCTTTATTTTCCGCGAACACGAATCCACATCCCCCTGAGAAAACACGATGACCCTTCCAATGTGTTCTGCTTATTATTCTACGCGGATATTTATTTCAAACATTGTTACATTATGCTAATGACATTCGATTGCATAAAAAAATCTTGATCAGTGCAGTCGTATTAATTTGCGATCGTGCGGTCTTTTAAGATCAAAGTCGTCCAGTGTCCCTTGCTTTCACTTTCCTCTGAATATCCAGTGTCGTCTACCGTTCCCAAGATTCCAGGTTATTTAACCTTTGTTTTTTGATTTTATCCTGTTTTTTATTTATTGTTGGATATCACTATGTCTTGTCGCATTTGTTCCCAGGTACAAAAGATTCCACCGATTGAAAATCTTGGTCTTCTATCTTGGCAGTTCTTGATGGTGTCTGTTTTCTGCTCATTTTCATGTAGGTACAATTTATCTTAGTACTTGTGCATAATACATATGGTCTTTAATTTATATTTCTGAGATATAAATTTATTTTTTATTAAACTTACAATTAACTAACTAACCGCCGTTTCCCAGAAGGGTTGGCGGAGAGGTTAGAATGCCACGCTCTTCTGTCCTGACACACCACTTTTGATTCGTCCACTTTAATACTTCTTCTCATGCACACTCTTCGGTTCTTGAAACTCCTTACAGAGGCATCCTTCAATACTTGATTTATTTGATCATGCCAGGTTTTTTGCGGGCGCCCTCTGTTTGTGCCGCTTTTAACACTCGCCTTATAAATTTTCTTTAACACCCTTTCCTCGCTCAACCGTTCCGTATGGCCAAACCATCTCAGCGATCCTTTCTTTATTCCATGTACTATACTTCTGGCAGCGTTACATTAACTTCTAACTCGTTCATTATCCACCTTACAATAGAAATATTTTCTAAACACACATCTAAACAACAGCATTTCATTCTTTATAATGCCATTTTCCTCGTCAGTGTGATAGAAATGCGAAACTTTTTGTAAATAATAAATTCGAATTATTGAAAACAAAGTTATTTTTAAATTTGATTAGTTAAATTGACTGACCACGCACAATATTTTTCCAGTAAACAATTTTTTTCATATTCACCTCATATTTTTTCATATGGTGTGTATAGAATGATTATCGATTTTTTTTAACAAAAAGTTAATAGAGATTAACGTCCAAATGGCAAAAATGGTAGCACGAGAATGAATTTATCGCACGTCCCCAGAGCAATTTCTACCCAATTTGATGTGACCAGCGGGGGCCGCCGGCACGGTGTCTGTATCCGCACTCTATTTCTACACACTCACACTAAATCCTTACTTTCTAATATAGGCATCTTTCTCTTCATCATGCTGTTTCAGGCACCTTAACTGTAACGTTTGGACTAATATTAGGTCCTTACATATGAAATTGGCGTTTAGTATGGGAGTAACATAAAGCCGATTTTTTTTTATTATAATATATTTATTTAATCAAAGTATGTACCATTGCTATCTATGCACTTTTGCCATCTCTAGGTAGTTCATCGATCCCTTTACTAAAAAAACCATTCGGACGGGAATCAATAAAATCTTTGAAGGCAGTTTGGACTGCCCCATCGGAGTTGAATTTTTTCCTGTGCAAGAAGTTATCCAAATTTCGAAAAAAATGGTCATCTGTTGGGGCAAGGTCCGGAGAGTACGATGAATGTCTTAGACATTCCAATTGAAGCTCCTCTAATTTGGTAGCCGTCTGTTGTGCAGTGTGTGGTCTAGCGTTATCATGAAGCAGCAGTGGCCTAGAGCGATTAACCAGCCTCGGTTGTTTAGCAGCTAGCTTTTCCATCATGGTTTGCAGTTGCTGACAATAGACATCTGCCGTAATCGTCTGGCCAGATTTAAGAAAGCTGTAGTGAACGACACCAGCACTAGTCCACCAAACGCTCACAAGTAACTTTTTTGGAGTCAATTTTCGCTTGGGG